>QYAH01000151.1:0-21459 GCA_003988945.1 Chaetoscypha palmicola | reverse complement strand
ACAAAATCAAAATCAAAATCAAAATCAAAATCAAAATCAAAATCAAAATCAAAATCAAAATCAAAATCAAAATCAAAATCAAAATCAAAATCAAAATCGCACATTCCCGAGAATCCGAGAAATCTTCGTCCTTCGTGGAAAGGACAACTTGTCAGAGAGGCTTCTTGCCTGATATCTGATACTTCCACTTCCACGATCGTACATATCGCACTGTATTTCAGATCCGTGGTATGTCGGCGTTGAAATTGAACTGAACATGCCATTGCAATCTCGAAGTCACCGGTTGGCACAGAATAAGAGAACTTCCATCCCCCTGATAAAGTATCACGCATACAATGCTAAGCAGAAGACTAGGCAATAGCCCTTGGAACCCGAGATCACCCTGATATGGAAGCATACAATCCCTATGACATTATGAAGATAACCCAAGACAGTTTACACCACCACGATATTAGAAGCTGCAAGTCTCAGAAATTTTCTGGCTTGAGTGAACTTTGAAATCGGTAGCAAAGTTTGTTCCGGTAGTAGAAAGACAACGACCCAGAATTCAAAGTCAGGAAATTAATCCCGGCACATTCACAAGTATCTTGAGAGCTCACTGTGTATTGCATTTGCGTGGCAGAAGATAATTACAAGCGGAGCGTCTTAGATGTCTAGACATGCCCTAGATCTCTGAGTTTGCATCTTTCGTTATTGCTAGTCAGAACAAAAGGTGACCTAACCCTACTTAAATACAAGGCGATACGGTGTCTGCAGCGCTAAGCACACTAACTGTCATCAACAATCACCATATCAATGCAGATGCGATATGTGGAAGGAGTGATGGTTCCGCGAGCTTAAAAGAAACCGAGATCTCGTAAACTGCTACTGTTGCCAAGACTATATTGTGAGATCAAGCAATATTGGAGTGTGTGATGGGTGGAAAAAGCCTCATAGCAAATCTACGAGAATGTAGAGACCCAGGCTTGTCATCTATATCAAAAAATGGTTCCCAAGATCTACTTAGCAAGTCAAAGGTATGAAATTAGCAGAATAGCGAATCGGCAGCAAAGACCGAATCGGCAGCAGCAACGCCATCCAAATTACAATTCCAAAATATGAGAAGTAACTTCTACTGTGCTACTCGTGTTGAACAGTGTTGGATATGCTGGTTCCACTCACTTTGCAGTTGCATTTCTTGATACCTGTCGCCCGACACGAAACATGTGTAGAACTCGGTCAAAGCAGCTGTTACTTTTTCGTCGACTAGAGTCTGTTCATGGCGCATTATTAAGCAGCTTGATTCCGTCCATTATATAGTATGCGTACGCCTCTTTGAGAATTCAATCTTTATCGCGGCCCCTGCTAATAAACAACCCCCGCCATTTTCTTCGCGTCCTGTCGGATTCTCATGAGCGTAGTGGTACATGAAGACAGATGAATCGGACTAGACTTCTTAATCAAAGTTAGTTCCTAGAATCTACTTAGGAAGTTGAAATTATGAAATTAGTAGAATAGGGAATCGGCAGTAAAGAGCTCATCAGCACTAACAAAGCCTTCTAAATCATAACTCGTGCTTTTTTCTTCGCGTCCTGTGAGATTGTTATGAGCATAGAGATATACGAAGTTAGACGATACGGATTGGTTTTGTCAGTTATAGTTGGCTCCTCTCCAGTCAACCAAAGTCTTACAACTCCTTTCCCACCTTCCAATGCAGCAGCTTCTTCTTCCTCTTCTAGCGCGAGTGCTCTACCTTCTTCTTCTACTTCTTCGGCAAAGCAGTGGTTTGCTTCATCCAATTTCTACATAGCAGTTGGCTTTCGATGACCTGGTATAACAAGCCCGCGTCGAAGTCTCATTTTACACATCTACCGTTTGACATATTTCAGCATTACCTTGTTATCCTTTGCTATAGATAATATGTCTAGGACCTCTCTGTTCCGAATCGCGGTATAAATCAGCTTGATTATATGCCTAGTTTTCTCATTGTCCTTTGGAAAGCAATCTTCTACTCTACCCGCCGTTACAAATATGAGAGTAGGGTCTATTAATTCCAACTTGTTCGGATCGAGTCCCTCCTATCCAAAGAAATGACGTGCCTCTATAGTACGTCGTTCCAAGCGCGTGCCGTTTTCACGATACATTGCTATATATACCCTGATTGCCCTTACATCTGTTTTACTATGGCTCGCCGGAGACAGAGAACACAGAAGACTTGTGTGTATTCTCTCATTGTCTTTCGCACAATATAGCATAATGTGCCAAACAACAGGGTAAAATAGACTACTGTACCCTTGGAGCTGAGCAAACATGATCTGAACAGAAATGACGGATCCGCGGAACTCAACTGATTTGGATCGATCCCCTCTTGCTCGAAAAAGACGACAGCCTCTGCTCGTCGCTGTCTTAAGTGCTGCTTTAGAATGTCGTCGCCCTCAATATCATCGTCTAATCAGTACAGCAGGCTTTTATACCTCATCGTCCATAGGCTGCTCTCCTCCATTGATCGTTTCACCAGGTGCGAAGTCGAGCACTTTTGGCGGGCTTCCTGCATCGATATCCGACATGGCTATTAAACTACCAGTGGCATTTTCCTTGATGTGCCGAGGCCACTCACTTTTGTGTAAGCCGTGTGTAATATAGCATAGCAGATTGAGAAAGGAATGTGAGGTACATAGATGGAAATAGCGATAGAAGTGGTTCGAATAGAGGTTTGCACAAGAGGACGAGATATAGAGTGGAGAATATCGAAAGAACAATATCCTGTAGGGAAAAGGTTTATTTAGGATACGAAGAATATAAAGGAAAATTTTAGCTGTAGTCAATTGGGACGTTGAGAGTTTCATGACGGGAAGAGCTCGCTCAAAAGCGAGGATGGTAAAACATTCCTGCAAGGTTTCGTCAGGATATAGTAGAACCTTTGATAGACGGATATTGCTATTCTCTAGCGTTAAGCAGTAAGGGTACTCATCTGCGATCCTGTCAAGCGTATCTAGCCATAATTGAAGTCATAAGAACAGGTTATCAACCTGAATATTAAGAGCCGTATGGAATACCTCTGCTCAAAACATCAAAATCGTAGACAGCCCTGATCTCATAGATACCTCTGAGATATCACACCCCCGTACTCATACACCTATCTCCTCCTCTAACCCAGACCCTACCGCGTAATCCCCTTCTCCACCGGCGCACTCTTCTTCGGCGTACTCGTCCCACTCCCACTACTACCCGCCAACCAAGCCGCGGCATCAAAGTTCTGCAGCGGATTCGCCGCCTGTCCACCACCCGACAACGGGCTCGATTTCTGTCGTTCCTCGAACTCGGCGCGCACTTCTGGATCCACTAGATATCATCAATAAAGAGCTCTCGCAATTGGACAAGGGGGTTGGGACGTACTGTTTTCCATAAGATACGGCATCCCGAAAACAAGAAGCATGCTTACGCCTGCGATGAGAATCATAGGGTTCTTCAACAAGCTCAATGGGGAAACTAGAAATGTCAGCAGAATCCTCCACTAAATCTATAGGTTGGAATCATACATCCAGTCCGTTCAAAGAAATACTCCTTCCCACCCACACACCTCCCCTCAAAAGTCTTCACACCATTCACACTCTCCACCTTCACGACCTCTCCCTTATTCGCCCACTCATGCCCGCGAAACGTCCCCCATACCTCGACGCTATTGGCGGCTTCGTCGACGTCTACGCGTAAAGGCGCGAAGTTGTGCGTGTGGCAGTTGATGTCGAGGAGGTAGCTTCCGGTTGTGACGTTGCGGAAGTCGAAGTCGTTGGTTGTGCGGAGGGAGGTGGTGTGGGTTTTTGTGAGGGTGGTGAGGGAGGCGGTTGTGGAGGGGGGGAGGGTGGATGGGTTGGGGAGTTGAAGGGATGGGGGGAGGGAGAGGCGGATGTGGAGGGCGAGGGTAAGGGGGAGGAGAGTTATGGGGAGGAGGGTTGAGAGGTGCATTGTGGTTGTTGGTGGTGGTGGTTATGATGGTGGTGGAGCTTGGAGGATGGAGAGCTGGATGCTGGATCTTTGGGTTATGTAAGCGAGAAGGAGTGCCGCGACGAGGTTGATTTAAGGTTGAAGGATCTGGACACTACATAATATCGTAGGATTCTCGTTACATGGGGCCTAGATAAGTAATTTTTGACCATGAAGCATTCATGTTGTTTCTCATGTCTTGTAAATTTCAACTTTTGAGGCTGAGACGATGGGATGTTACAGTGAGGATCAGATGCTAGTAGTGTATGAGACCAGTTGACAGATTGGGAAATCTGGCACAGGAGCTCATCATCTCAGAAGATTCTATACTCCAGCTCCAATTGTATTCTCACAAAGCGAAATGACAAGTGGTGCAAGTTGTTGTGCGAGTAGCTTCACTTGCACGCTGAGCAAACCCGCATTGCCACCATCAGTCTCATCACGAAACAGCTTCGCAAAAGTCATATTTTCACCTGAATACAATGAGAAGAAAGCATGACAAATGTCTAACCCCGTCCAAAGGCATCAAATTCATTATCTATTGCTCAGCAAAAATATACAGAGGCAGTCATTCCGCATCTCTGAGCTTGCCATCCTTAATCCTAGTACCATCTCCGTAGTCCCAAGTACAAGCCAACCAACATAATTCATATGAAGCAAGTCGCTTGGCCACGAAACCGTCAAGGCCTCTTCTAAATCTCCCGATCGACTCCCCCAAATCTACCACTTCCCTTTACTCCCTCGTTCTCATAATGCCGTCTCGTGGAAAGATGCTTATGGATTGATCTCTCTTTGCATTGGTGCTTGGCTCATAGATGACTTCTCATCCCTGATGTTCTTGAATCCACTCTTGAAGACTTGGAGAGCGACGATGACGGTGCTTCCGGTCCAGAGGAGCCAGTTGAAAGCGGCAAAGACAGCATCGGCACGGGCTGCAGCGCAGACTGATCCACGGCAGAAAAGGAGTTTGCCGATGAATACAGCGAGGGCGATGAAACCCGCGAAGTAGAAGAGCGTGTTCAACGCTTCGAATGCGAGGTGAACGTATGGGTGAGATGCTGTGAGAGCTTAGTAGTTGCTCTGAAGTAGATATAGATATGGTTATTAACCTTTTTGCATGAAGCGAGGGACGACTTCAAGGTAGATCATGGAGATAAATGAAAAAACTGGTACGAAGACCAAGAAATTGACCTGGGAAGGCGACGAAGTCAAGGTATCGACATCGTACCAATGTGAGACTGTGACTTGCGTTAGCTAAGTCATTCTACTCGAAATCAATCCATTCCACACCATATGCTGAAAGCCCAAGAACCACAATCGAGAAGACGAATTGGGCGATGCGAAGAGGAAGTAATAGTCCGAAAGGCATTTTGAGAGATTTGATGATTATCGTTTGATTTGATGAGAGCTGAGAATTAGAAGAGCAACCGGTGCGGAATGAGTGAAAGTAATGAACTGTTGGTGTAGACTGAGGACGGAATATGAATAGATGAACTGGAAGGGAAGAAATGAACAGGAGTCGCAGACCACCAGAGATTAGAAATTCTTGAAAAAGAATGGATTGTATGGGACTCTTCTACTTCGAAGTATGAAGAAATAGATGCATAATCTGGGGAGTCTAGTCTTGACCCCTTCTGTATCATTGCGAAACGCGCATGGTCGTAGAGCAACAGGGTCACACTGGTGATGGCGAATGGGGCAACGATTCGAAACCAATGCGGACAGACCCTAACAAGGCAAACCATCTATTATCCGGTGCGGATGGGCGCAGAAGGCAATGTGTGGAGTGCAATTGGCCGGTTAAAGAAGTTTAGGTTGATTTTGCATCGCAACCCATATGAAAGAGCAGCCCTTGGATGCGCGCGGATCGAGTGGGTGAACTTACGAATTAAAAGATATCTTGCCTCTCAGCTGTGCATCTTTCTGGCCACGGCGACTTTCTCACTCGAGACTCAATCTTCGTCTCATTTCTTCCAGCCATGTCTATATCAGTGCGCCCATAAGCATCTTTGCCAACCCTTTGGTCCCAGTGATATTGACTGAGTCCACTCTACCAAGACTTGTCATGCTTTTTTGAGAGGTTTCAAGAGCTTCTTTAGTGATGGTGCGAAGTCCTCACCACGACTACACATGCCAGTGAAACGAAGACGCGATGCCACTGCCGCGCCCAGAAGTCTCAAGAAGTTGATGCCATGGAGGTCCATGACTGCCGCGAGGCTCGATCTGCACGTACCGCCACCTCTTTGAAGGTCTTGGTATTCTTGGTATTCTCTTCAAGCTCTCCGTCCGAAAGCCTGATACGTCGGCAGAGATGATCTTCGGAGGCGGCAAGGACAGGATACCGGAACTCTAGAGAAAGAAAAGGCTATAGGTGGCAGTCAGAAAGGCTTGAAAGGTCTGAAATGTTTAATCCTGGAGGCCCGTGACGGCTTCGGGCGTTTCCTCTTGCTCAAAGTCTCACCGGTCTGGAACAGCGGAGAGGTACGCAAGGCAAGTATGCACTTCGTGAGCTAGAGTTAGTTTATCGCGAATGAGGATGTCTTTTGATACAGTACTGGCGAATAATGTGGTGACGAATGTGAAACAAGCTTTCTTCAGAGCCTGAATCGAACATCAAGACTTTTGACCCATGATTCTGAAGAGTAGAGGGAATTGCTCGTTACAGTTGATGTAGTGGAGAGCAGTCGTGCCAGGTTATAAATACAATGCTAGTTTCAGGCCGTTTAACATTTTCGTATAAGGACTTGTCTTGCTCTTCCTCTATGAATATTTTAACTAGGAGAAAGGAGACGTCAAGCCGTTCATGGAAATATAGCCCTGAGGCTTCCAGACCATTTGGGTAGATTCTATTATCTCCATGTGACATTTGATTACGTTACGATAGCGTTACCTCCCGCCACCTAGGCACCACCTAAAGTTCCCGAGGTCCTATACATCTAATTGAGAGCTTACGACTTTACCATGAATAGTATGGGCATGACCGCACCGTATACACTCATTGTATATTTCACATGGCTTCGAGAAGCAGCTGAACGTAAGTCGAGCGGGATTGGAAGTGCTGGACTTTTGATTGGAGGCGCAAGGACGAACCGAGTTTGCTTACCCACAACCGCAGCAACATCTCATCCATTACCACATAATTCCCTCGGCCGTCTACCGCGCCTCCATGGAACATACGAAGTACATCCCAAAAATATGGGCGGTTGAAGTAGTCAGCATTGCAGACCTTCTTGAAGCTATTCGGACGTGATTTCACCCGCATTCGGAGGAGCTGAGCGACGAGTCATCGGGTGAGTCCGAAGCTCTCGAAATTTAATTCAAGCTGGTAAGCCCTCCGGCTATCTATGTCTCAAGATCTGCTTCCATTGGCTGCCGAAACCACAACAAAGCAACTATTCGGAAGTGGTCCAATTTATTGTCTCGATCAACCTCTTAAGTGAATCGAAGCGGCCGAAGGAAGAAGCCATTTTGCGTGTGCGATGGCGTGCTAGCTATGCTGCTCAAGTAGGTAAGGTATCCACGTACTCTTGTTATTACCCCACATCCACATTGCTTGGAACCTCGACCTCTACGCATATGACCGACTGCCCTTTTTTCACATACTTGTCTCTGCATCTCCCACTTCTTTTCTCTAATTATTCACATCTTTTTCAATCCTCATCGTCACCAATTACACAATTCTGTTCTTCACACCCTCAATTCCGCCCTTCATACCTCACAATGGCACCAGAAAGTACCCACTTCGAGACTCTCCAACTCCATGCGGGACAAGAACCAGATCCTGCCACCAATGCTCGAGCAGTCCCAATTTACGCTAGCACCGTAGGTCTACAATCAGCAAGAGGAGAAGAGCGAAAGAATGTTGACAATAGCACATAGAGCTTTACATTCAACGATTCGGCCCATGGCGCAAGACTCTTCGGTCTGAAGGAGTTTGGAAACATCTACAGTCGTATCATGAACGTACGCACTACTCCCAGTATCCCTCTTCTTCTCCCTTCTCTCCAAACTAGCAATTGAACTACCGTTATTTTCCTTACTTGGAGCTAGATTGCTCAGCCTGCAAGCCATCGGAATGCCTTCAACCATGCACAATAGATATGCTGCCTGTTCAATTGAATACGACAGCTGACTTTATGTCCGATAGCCAACTGTCGATGTTTTCGAAAAACGAATCGCAGCCTTAGAGGGTGGTGTCGCAGCAGTCGCAGCAAGTTCAGGACAAGCCGCTCAATTCATGTCCATCGCGGCACTCGCACATGCTGGGGATAACATTGTCTCAACCACCAACCTGTACGGAGGAACCTACAACCAATTGAATGTCTTCCTTCCGAGGTTGGGCATTACCACCAAATTTATTGACGCGGACAATCCGGAGGAATTGGCCAAGGCTATCGATGACAAGACAAAAGCTGTGTACCTCGAGTCCATCGGAAATCCAAAATACAACATTCCAGACTTTGAGGCTATTACAAAGATTGCTCACGAACACGGCGTTCCAGTCATCGTGAGGATTTCCGTTCCCAAAAATTGTCTGTTTATTTCTAATGTATCTAGGTCGACAACACTTTCGGAGCTGGTGGTTATTACGTTCGCCCAATTGACCACGGTGCGGATATCGTCGTCCACTCTGCAACAAAATGGATCGGTGGCCATGGAACAACAATTGGAGGCATCGTCGTTGATTCAGGAAAGTTCGATTGGGGCAAGAATGGCAAGCGTTTCCCCGAGATGGTCGAGCCTTCCCCAGGATACCACGGTCTGAAATTCTGGGAAACCTTTGGCCCTATTACCTTCGCCATCAGAGTGCGAGTTGAGATTCTCCGTGATCTCGGTAGTGCTCTGAATCCATTTGGTGCATTCCAATTGATTCAAGGAATTGAGACATTATCACTCCGAGCCGAACGCCATGCATCGAACGCATTGACTCTTGCTAAATGGCTCGAGAGTAATAGCCATGTCGCTTGGGTATCGTATCCGGGTCTTGAGAGCCATCCATCACATGCCCTTGCCAAGAAGTATCTCAAGCGCGGATTTGGTGGTGTTCTAAGCTTTGGTGTCACGGGAGGTGGTGAGGCTGGAAGTCAAGTTGTTGATGGATTCAAGTTGATCTCGAACTTGGCGAATGTTGGTGACGCTAAGACACTTGCCATTCACCCATGGTCGACCACCCACGAGCAGCTTGATGAGGCTGCGAGACTTGCTTCTGGCGTTACTGAGGTGAGGTCATATTCTCGTGCACGAGATACAAGGCTAACATACATCTAGGACATGATTCGTATCTCAGTCGGTACCGAGCACATCGACGACATCATCGGCGACTTCGAACAATCATTCAACGCTGCAGCAGCTGCAAAGACCTCTGGTGGAAAGGAGGAAAACTCAACAGAGACTGGTAGCACTGATGCTGATGCCAAGATGGTCATTTAATTTGTTAGGTTTTACAATACATGGGTTTCATTTGGCGATATTTCATTGTTACATTTGCAGCGGCTCTTTTTCAGAAATCTGGTTGCGGTCGCTTAGGTCAGGGGAGGAGTCAAATACGAAGTGATGACATATTTGAGGTGGGAACATAAAAACGGAGTATTGCGGCGTGATAGAGACTTCGGAATAATAAAACCTTTTGCATATATGCCGATGCTCAGCACCAAACCGTGAAAATATGAGGTAAAATGTTCGACTCTGTAGAAACCGTCCTGTTAAGTCGTTGATTTGTTTGACAGTCACGTCAAATCCAAGCCATCGCACTCACTAAAACATATCCCCTGACTGCCGCCGAAAATTCAGTTACCACCGAGAGGTATCGATAAATATATCTATCTACCCTACCTTTCTCGGACAATTAAAGATATACGTGTTATATAAGCGAAATTCGCCTTTAAGTATATTTATCGCTTACATATTTTTCTATTCAACTACTTGTTCCGAATCTTCGAAGATAAAATAGGGAGGGACTATTTACGATATCGGAGTTAAACTTTTTGTTTAAACAAGTGTCGTAATTATATAATCGTCCCCCTAGATAGAGTTCACCTTGGAGATTCTCGTTTGGGTAATATTATGAGATAAACCAGTGAATTGACAAACTACTCAAACTACTCAACTCAACTCAAACTACTCATGAGTAGAGTTGAGTTGAGTTGAGTAGTATATTAAAAATTAGCTTGAGTAGTTTGAGTAGTTTGAGTAGTTTATACTATAAATAGAATATATACTATATAGAGCTATTATAAGCTATATATCTAAACTAATACTTAATAATCAACTCCTAGAGTATATATATAGGGGTTTTCCTCGCTTATTCTAGCTGAGAATATCTCCTTATATCTTTATAATACTTTATCCTTACTTATTACTAAGCGAGGCAGCTTCGCTTATCTAGATCCGAGCGATCTGATTGGTCGGATATGACGTATGTGGCGCTACTCACAACTACTCAACTCAACTCAAACTACTCATGAGTAGAGTTGAGTTGAGTTAAGTAGTTGATAAATTACCTTGAGTTGAGTTGAGTAGCACCTACTACTCAACTCAACTCAACTCATTTAATACACTGAGATAAACAATATATTATACTAAGCTGCATCAAAAAGTCTCATTACTTGTTCTTTAGATAATTCATAGCTACGAAGAAACACACATCACCTCGATCTAGATTTATGAGGTTATAATAGTCATCTCATCTCATCTCTTGATCAGCCAGCCACCAGCTAATACATTCACGCGAGACCAAGATTTGCGCGCACAAGTCCATATCGCAGCTCACAGGGAGTTTCCAGTCCGTTTCGAGAGTTTTGCTGTACGGTACGTGTAATTCGCACATCGTTTTTCAATTTCCCGAATTCATCTTCACATTACCGTCGATACCTACGTTGCTACCGAATCGCGAGTCTCGATATTCACTTGTCAAAGAGCGTTATTTCAGCCATTGCTTGCCTGGCTATTTACATGCAAGGGTAGGCACCATTCGCGAGAAATTGCACATGTAATCTGATATAGGATTTCCGCAATCTCATAATCTCTTCGTCACAGTGAAATGTTTGGTCATGTCCGCAACGAAAGGGAGATCTTCTGGTTCTCTTAAAAGGAACGGTCTCGGTATTGCGCGAAATAAGCCTTGCTGCAGGAGAGTTCTTAGATCTGGGTGTGATAGTGTAAGCTCTGCCGAAAGAAGTGCAAAGCTGATCTCGTCTAGAAAGTCATCATTAAAAGTTCTACATACGTGTCTAAGAAACTAGAAATCATGACCCACCCAGTACGTAACTGGTGAGCAAGATCAGGCCGCGTCTGCCCACCCATATCGCTGTATTGTGTCTCTGTACCCAATATGCAGACTCTTCATTCCATAGTCAGCGTCATCCGCGAATTTAAGGCATTTGATGTGGTCTTTGTTTTGGTTTTGCTGAGGCCCAAAGCGATGATCCAAAGCTGGTGAAGATAAAGTATGACCGTCCCAGAGAGAGAACAATCGGATCAGAGGTTGAAATTGGTTCCCTTCCTGAGCAGCGGCAACCACTCCTGCTTCCAGATCCACATCGAATCCGCTTTCTCTTGTAGCCGTGTTGTAGTAGTCGGGGTATTGCAAAATTGACCTGGTACAAGCTTTCAATAGTGTTGAGGCGGATCCCGCACTTGCTGGACGCTTCGAGTTTCCTAGGTAAGTCCTACTTGAGTAATCGTATGGGTCCTCCTTCAGATATCTCAGATCATACTGACAGAGAGTCGATTCTAAACCAGCCACAAGAATTCGATTTGAGTCCAGATGCTTGATGTGAGTTATCGAGCTTGGATGATTGATTATCTCTGAGGTTATATAATGCCCAGGTCTTCTGAAATCATGTCTGCAGAGGAGGCCAGGACGTCCGCCAGAAAGAAGGATGTTGTCCGTTTCAGGCTGGAAATCCAGAGCCCATTTGTCTTGGAACGGCACTTGGTCGCCAGTCCAAGTCAACACTACCCGATTCTTGTCGATGGCCAAGATGCCGTGGCTCGATCCGAGGGCGAAGAGTAAAGAAGACGATTCATGCGCGGGTGTAGAGGAGTACATGGTGATGTGGCCATGTCTCGTACCAGGGCCTAACATTACAAGTGGCCCGAGAAGCATGTTAGTAGATATACAGAATTATGTATTGTCAGTTCTCACCTTCATTATCCATTGGAACAATACCAATACCGCGACTATTGTTGTCTGAGAAAAATGTGATTGCGTGTCGTCGGCTTGACGGGTGAGTCGACATGGAAGTGGGCGACTGTGCACTAGGCAAGATCCAGGTTCGTCCATCTATTACTTTTCCAGGAGCAGATTCATCAACTTCGGCTTGGATGCCAAAGCTCCGGTTACCAGTTGCTGTTGAATGTCAGCTACGAATCGACTGGATAGGATCCTGCATCGTGACTAGAAATATAGAGAAGACTGTGTAATAGATGACATGTTGATTCGAAAGTCATGTTGAACGATTTTCAGAACTACAGGCTTTGTGGGCCATGGCATATTGCCTTGTGGGGTGTTATTATTATAAGAGGAAAAGAGAAATACGTGACACAGCGAAGATATACCTAGCTGATAGTCAATAGTAGACGTGCTAACGTCTGTTCGACGGCTCACCGCAAACAGTGGGGAGTACCAAGTAAATCCCCGGTATGCGGGTTGTATTCTCAAGGTCGGGAGAAGTTCTGAGGCAAATATCTCAGAGGCAGCCAAAACTCGAGCTTGACCTAATTCTCGAGATAGAAAGCCGCCACACAATGATCGTTGAAGCAATTCAGAGCGTTGGATGCGCCGTCGCTCTTTTGCGAATGCTGCAGCTTCTTTGGCAGCGAGATCATTCTCGCGCCGGCGTCGTTTTACATTCTCAGAACTGTAAGGTTCTGTGCTTGCGCCTCGAGTTTGCTCAGCAAAGTATTTTTTCTTGATTGGATCTACCATGCCATTAGCAAGATGCTTTCTTGCTGAGATTGTTGTTTTGCAAGCACGTAGAACAAATTCCACATTCTGTACTGTGGAGGTTACTTTGTTAAGACAGATGACTGACCATAATAGAAGCCTGGGAGATGACCAGGATGCATAGTCGGACCACTCGCGAGCGTTGATATGGATAGGATCAACTATGAGTCTATGATGGATGTCTTTGTGTGAAGTCGACAAACATGTTGGACGAGTTTCACATTAATTGTTGTTGTGGCGACTGATATGTTGACTCTCTGAGGCTTCAAAGTCGTTGTTGCCGTCAAAATCGTCAGGTGCACGTAGCTTCACGATGACTTCGTTTACTCCTGCCACCCCGAAGCTACGAAAAGAAGGTTTCTAGTATTCTAGATCTACCCCACCACGAGGCCAACCCCGCCCGCTTTAACACTCGCTATTCAAAAACTCTTTTCAATCAGTACATTAAGACGTCTCTCTTCCACACGTCTCGCCCGTCCCTCAAATTCGTTCGTCTACAGTTCTGATATCTTCCAATTGCAAGAATGGTTTACACACTCACCGTTCACCTATACGCCAACGACAAGGCCGACTCAATTGACCGAATCAAGGCAAAGCTCATAGAGGCTGCTCGCATTTACCGCAAGGACAAGGAGACGGTCGATTGGCTTGTCATGCAAGATGTCCATGACCCTAGAGCATTCACCATTGTAGAAAGATTTGCGAGTGAAGGAGTTCGTCTCTCAATTCTGTATGTGCGCTATTGCAACATGCTGACAATTCCTTCCCATCTAGAGCCAGAAGTATCACCTTGAGAACCCATACTGGAAGACCTTCGATCCTTACGTTCTTCCTCTCCTCGACCGCCCCATGGACCTTCGCAGACATGAAGAACTAGATACTAGCAAGGACGTTGAGGTTCCAGCCTAAACAACGAAAGGATTGTTGAGGAATGGAACATCTGGGGCTTCGAAAAAGTCAATGCTTGAGGAGAGTCATATAGTCTTAAAGGTCTTAAGGGTGATGGATTGGTTGGTTCATCGCCGGTTTTCTTGGAGGTTGGTGTGGTTCGGCAGGCAGTCTTGTTTGTTCTACACGACTTAGTCAGTGATACATTGAGCTTAGTCAGTGATACATTGAGTACCCAAAATTTAAGCTCGTTTCAAGTGACATGTTTCCGTGCTTTGCACTGGACTTGGGAATTGGGGTTGCGAGTGGTAACGGAATCGAGTGCTTGAGGCTGAAAGCCTTCTGTTTCGAGACTACCTACATATGTAGGTACCGAGCTGAATAGGAAGGAGATGATTAGTAAGATTAGCCACAAGAAGAAATCCTACTACTGTATAACAGTCGTGTGGAAACCTTGCAACCAGGAATTGTCGAACACCAGGACTAGAGGATCATTAGCCAGCTGGCTAATTCTCCCCATCGACAAAATTCCTCCTTTCGAATCATACCCTCTAATTGGTGACTTCGAGTGAATGCAGCCAGCTCACTTCCAAAGGTGACCCTTGTTCAGCTATTGAGCGTCCGGAAGAACACTTTTCGCTTGGAATCGAGTGAGGGAGTGAATGTAGCCAGCTCACTTCCAAAGGTGACCTCGGGACCTTCGCTCAGCCTTGGACGACTGGACCCACTTGCCGAACGTTCAGCCTTGTCGGGTCAAATCGTCCGTCCGTGCATCGACTGGATATCCAAGCCGAAAGCGTCTGGAGAGCACTTCGTATGATGAACAACCACAAACAATTTTCGGAGCGTTGTGCATCATCGCGCCAATAGCAAGATCAGAGCTCTCGCTGATGATGCGCATGAATGCCCTAGGCAAATGCGTCCTTTGCCACAATGTTTGCGCAACCCAGGTGAGCCCCGCGCGAGCGCGACGCGCCCGCTCGCATTCAATGACCTTTACTAACCATGCCCCTCTATAGAGAAGTTATCGACCTAACAGGCAGCGACGATGAAAATCAGAGCAGTCCTGGATCAATAAGTCAGCGCTATACGGCTGCCCAAGTACGGCTTCCAGAGTCGAATCACGGCCTTCCGAATTCGTTTGCGGATACATACCCATTGATTTCACAAACGCCAATCCGACCACCCCCTTCGCATTTTCCAAGACCTATTCGACAGTCGCCGCAAGATCCCTCATACGATGCCGTACAGCCTTCGAAGAGAAGGAAGATATTAGAAGCTGGCAACTTTAGACAGAGTACCAGCAGAATTAGACCTAATAGTTCTCGACCACAACAAAAGGCAGAGGCACACCAGCATAGCCGTTTGGGAAAGCCTTCACCGATTGAACACGACAATTCTTATGCCGACCGAGAGTCACGCGCCGTTGTAGAAGGAGCCGCATCTGAGCAGATCCACAAAGTGCTTCAACATCAGGTCTTTCCACACATTCAGCGGGCAGTTGCGCGGGTTGGAACATCGTTGACTAAGGAACAGGGCACAAGAGTTGGTCAGAAGACTGTTGGTCAATTAGTCGCTGACCCTGGCTTCCTGAAAGATCTCACTGCCAACAGGACACGGTTATCAGGCCAGTACGAGGCGGGTTTATCGCGAGAAGCCGAACAGCTAGTCGACAAGTTTTCGCGAGAACTTATGAACGAAAATAGGCAGGTTGAGACTGAGCAGGAGACACAAAGCTCTGAAGACTCTAGGGAAGGCACCGACGATCTGGGGAAACTAGGCTCAGTCGAACCACGAGCTCTTATGCCAGGATTGAAGCCACGAGCTTACTCCTCGTCCCCAGCGACATCCTTCAGTACCGAATACGAAAACCAGAAAGAACCTAGGACTGGTATCGAAAACAAGACGGTACATAGAAGTAGACGCTCAAGTCGGCTTCCAACTGGCAACACATCGAATGGCACCTCCCATCTCGAATCAGAGTCACGTCCCGAACCAGAGTCCCATCCTGAAGCAGAGTCCCATCCTGAAGCAGAGTACCGTCCCGAACCAGAGTCCTATCCCCAATCAGAGTTCCAAGCCGAAGCCGAGTCTATGCCTTTGAGGCCCATCACACTGACAAATGAGATTCTGCGCCCTTATATCCCCATGGAGGAGCGTCGACGGAGAACTAGGAACGAGCGCGTGAGGAACTGCATGAAAGCGTACCACGTCGATTTTATTCCGGAGGAATTACAGCAGATCTTTTCTGTTGTCAAACTAAATACCCATTTCCAGCCATTAGTGCCCGGAGATCTCGTAAGGCAATTATCTGCATTGATGAGAGGTAGGAGCAACGAAGATGTGGTACGTTTAGGTGATATCCTCTTTCAGAAATTCAGAACCCCAAGTGCAGAATTGGGCCCCAACCTACTACACCATCGCGGGAAAGAAGCGATAACAGCATTCCTTTCAGACTTTGCTACAGGGGCTCTAAGTGTGCCAATGGATTCAATAGCGAGCAAAACCAGCCAGTCGTCATATGGCCTTTCACGTTTGCTCAGAGAACGCGAATCTCGAGGCATCGCGCCACTAGCAATCCATAGTGGCCGACCTCTTTTTAAAATCCAGGCTATGAGTTGTCTCGAAGACTCTTTAGTCCGCCAAACAGAATGGATTGATGGCTCTAGTGATATATCTTCTATCAGCTGGATGGGTGAGCGCGCCTTTGTTTGCGGAGCAGTCGCACACTCCGATAGTAATCATATGCAATACAACAAGCCTGGAAATCTACTAGTCGGTTCGCTACCACTAGATGAGTTGAGAGCAATTCCTGATCATCGCATTCCCCGACCAATAGTAGCACTAGGTGGTCCTAGAGCTCATCCTGACCACGAGAACCCGAATGCTTTCGATGCTATGCGAGAAAGCCAAGACCCGTGGCTGTACACATCTGTCGTCTCGACTTCATATAGCGAAGCCAACGGGCTGACGTTCACTGCGAGTTTCGACGAGACTGTGAAGGTGTGGAGAGCTGCTGAAGACGGGTCTTCGATGGATCTTTTAGGCAGCTGGAAACATGAGAATAAGGTGAACTTCGTAGTAGCGAGCAGTCACCACGGTCGTATCGCAACTGCCGCTGATGTCAGCGACAACGCTATTCGTGTGTACAATATAGATGAGACAGATGTCGCCCACTCATCGTATAATACCTACAGTGGCCAGAAAGCGCGCGAACAGGCCGGCGAACCTCGAAGCCGGGATAGGTGGGCATATTTTCCAGCCACAATTGCGTGGGGCAAGTGTGAAAGTATCAAAAGCTTGCTACTTGTAGGATACTCGCCCCGAAGTGTTACGAACGATGACACAGATATCCCAGAAGACAAGATGAACACGGGCGAATTGTGTCTTTGGGATACTGTTGATGGAAGAAAGATACAGATTCCTTCGGCTCGTTCTCAAAATGTGTTTGAGGTTATCTGGCATCCAACTCAACCGTGTTTCGTAGCTGCAACTTCACCTGGGGGCACATACGATCCGGTGACGCGTACCCAAATTCGAGTCTTTGCACAAACTCCTGGTGTGGATTGGCACTTCGTTCAGGTTAAGACGCTCGATTGCTCGGCTCTTGATATAAATGAGCTCACGATAATGCCCAACTCTCCGAGTCATAGTTTTGTTACTGCAAGTTGTACGGATGGTTGCACTTATGTCTACGACACCGGCGCGCAGAATGACAAGCCAATACACATTCTGAGTCATGGTGGTACGTATTAAAGCTCATGTATACTTCTGTCGAAAACCTACTGACAAGTAATATAGAACCGCTTGACGAGCCCCCCGTTGGTACTTCACGAGAAATTGGTGATGCCGGTGTCAAACTCGCTCTGTGGGGCCAGACCGCCGACCGATTTTATAGCGGCTCTTCTGATGGTAAAGTGAAAGCTTGGGATGTGCGAGCACCTACTGGAAAAGCGTACATCCGTAATGTGCTAGAAGTTGCGGGTGGTATTCAGACGGGCGCCTTTTCTAAAGATTTCTCTAAACTCCTAATAGGTGATGCCACTGGCAAGGTGCATCTCTTAAGCTACGATGACAGCGACCTCGTGGAGGGCCCTGCTAGTAACTTAGCAATGCCACCTACATCCTTAAACAGCTCTTCTCGTGCTGGAAATAAGCGCCCTAAGCCTATAATCCAACATAACGATCAAGCAGGGATAGAAGAGGCAGAAATAGCAACTGGGCTAGCAAAACGTTTTCTCAACGAATGTCAACTCACTAGGCACGCCGATCCGCGAATTGGAGTAGTCCAGGGCCCAAATTATTCCGATACAATGTTCTTTGACCTAGAAGCGCACGAAAACGCAGATGGAACGTTGCCTCTTAAGGCAGAGTTTCTAATAAAGCAGCAATTCGCAATTCCACATCGTAAGCTAACTCTAGAAGTCGACCGGCTGCCGCGACTTTCGTCGTCAGATCTTTCTACCCACAGGCGTAATATTCAGGCGGATTCTATATTAATAGAGGAAGGTATTGACACGAACTGGAATTATCGTCTTAAGAAGGAGCAGACACCTCGCTTTTCTCAGCTGTTTAGAGAGTAGCTATTTTAATAGCAGTTATTTTATAAGTAGCTTGTCAGCACATCTAGAGGGTATAGAGCCTGTATATCTAGGAGACTAGATGTTTAGTATCCTAGAGGAATGTTATTAGGGAATAATAGTCTGTAAAAGACCTAGGAAAGCTTAGCCAGAGGTAGAAAAGCTAAGAATAGCGGGAAAAAAAAAACGCCTTTTATCTACTTTTACAGCCTCTTATATAAAACATACGACGTTGTTATTTTCTATACTTCTAAGTATAGCGTGGCAGCCTTCTAGCTATCTGGCTTTTCTTTTAGATAATTTAGAATATCGAAAATTTTATAAAACTAAGAGTGTAAAGCCCTCTTATAACTAGAATATCGTGAAAGAAGTAATAATATACTACTAAAGTGTAAAAGCTTATAGAATAAAGATCTTTAATTATTTTCAAGTTTAACTTATAGGTTTACAACGTTACTAGAAGCGATAGTAACATTCCTAGGAAGTTAGTTAACACTACACTCTCTAGTTTAGAACCGGTACTCGGGATCCTAGGTACTACAGCTTTACAACCCCTCAGATTCTAGGACTTTAACTCCGGGACTACTCATTTCGCATCTGTCGCAACGATACATCTACGGTCGCGCACAAAAACTAAGCAATTCTACCAGTGCGCCAAAGGCTAAAACATAGCCGTACGACTGATAATAACCTTCTTATCCTAATAGATAAACGCTCGTTCCTAGGAGGGGTACCTCCCCCTTATACGCTACGCGCTGCGCGACATCTTCTCTGAAAAAATCCTACCCTGTCAACTGATTAAATTATCGTAAAAGTCTAGGCTAATCGCCTGCTAATTACGCGCTGCTATCTGTCGCGATGTTAGCTGCTTACTACCTGTTCCTATACTATTAGCGTGCTAGCTGTTATAACTCTTAAATGGCTAGATAGAGGAGGCCTTAAAGAATGCTATATTCCGAGAAAACTAAGCTAAAGAGAGAAGAGAAAGAGAGGGTAGAAAGGCCTATACTATACGAGGTTTTTATACCTCTAAGTCTTACTTAGCCTATAAATTATATCCTACTACCTTAGGGTATTTACTATAAGTAAAGGAGAAATATAGTAATAGTAGTTTATTATACTAGCTATACTTCTAGGCTTTAACCCTAGACTAGATAAACATTTAACTTTATAATAATTCTTAAATATTATAAGAAAACTAGCTTAAGATTTAGAGGTCTGCCTAGCTATTCTATAATACGTTTAAAATTATAAATACTAGGCTACTAAATTTTATAGTACCTATAATTACTATAGCTAGATATAGCCTAGAACTATCCCTAGGTAGGATTACTATAGTCTTAAGGTAGTTGTCTAACCCTAAGCTTATAAGACCTAGAGTCTATTCTAAGAAGATATAACTATTATTTAGTAAAGGGATTCTTTTATATCCTTCTTATTAGACCTATAATATATTACTTTAAATCTCTAGATATACTCTTATATCTCTTATTTACTATATATTAGTTTATATTAGTATAAAACTAACTTTATAGCTTTAGTAAATATAAGACTAAAACTCTCTTAATCTAGACTTAATACTCTAAAGCCTACCCCCTTCTAATATTCTAAACCTATAGTATATATCTATAATAAACTATTATTACTATACTATACTTTACTTTACTTTACTTTACTTTAATTAGATTAGATTTATCTAGTTAGTTAATAGATACTTAGTTCTAATTAGTTACTTATAAGTAAATTATTCTAAAGAGAAAGGATATAATTTACTAGACTAAGTAAGACTTAGAGGTATAAAAGCCTTATAAGGTATAAACCTTTTTATCTTCTTTTTTCTTTTCTCTCTAGTCTAGTTTTCTTTAAAATATAGTATTCTTCAAGATCTTCTTTAACTATTTAAGAGTTATAATATAAAACTAAGCTTAACTACTTCTTTTTAACTTATAAAGATAATTATAATATTAATTTTTAAATCTAGTTAAATATATTACTTTTATCTATTTAATCTTTACTTTCTTCTCTCTTTTACTAAAGAATAATATTAGGAGGTCAGGGATATATATATATAAAAGGAGTACCTATACTATAGAGTACTAAATAACACGTATTCGATAATAACTGATTTAATTATATATATATAAGGATTTACTATTAAAGAGAGTATAAGAGAGAAGTGTTTATATATATAAGGGAAGTATAGACTTAGCCGAGTCTAATTATATAACGTTAGTTAGCTAATATTAGTCAGCTAGTATTAGTCCTGTGCCAACTCTATATAATATCTATATCCTTAAGTTCCTAATACTAGGAACTCTTTCTTTTATCGTATAGAGTAGCCTTGTATCTAATAGAGAGGCTAGTTCTTAAATCTAAAACTATCGTCTCGTATAATATATAAAACTAACTTGTCTAAAGAAAATCTAGTATAAAAACCACGTACTATATAGTCTAATTTAGAAGAAGGAAGGAGTAATATAGTAAAATAGATAAAGGAAATAAAATAAATAGACACTTATCTAAAATTAATAATCCTTATAATTATTAGGATTATACGAGTAAGTAGGGATAAAAGGCTAGCCTTTTTCCTACTTCTCTTCTTCCCTTCTTTACTATAATAATAATAATCTACGATTACTACTACTATAACTCTACCTTATCTAGACATATAACTTATTTAACTCTATTATTACAACTATCCCTTCTATCTCCGCGATTATATAGTATTATCTATAGCTTAAAATAAAAATAAAAATAATAATATTACTTCTACTATCTTTACCTTTCTAATCCTCTTCTCTATCTTTACTATATAAGTCTCTTAGTTCCTTATCTACTAGAATACTAGCTAATTATATAAAGGGCTCTTATTATCCTAGATAATAATATTATCTAAATTAGTAGGTAGTAGGGCTCTCTAGCTATTAATACTTCTAAGTGTTAGGGATACTAGGTATATGTATACACGAAAAGGGTATCTTATACAATAAGTACTAAATAACACGTATTCGATAATAACTAGTTGATTATATATAATTAAGAGATAACTAGCTAAGAGAGTATAAGGGAGAAGTGTTAAAATAT
>QYAH01000150.1:0-51800 GCA_003988945.1 Chaetoscypha palmicola | reverse complement strand
TGTTTTAGGTAGTTCTTAGCTTACTCTTAAGCTTTAAGCCTACTAACTAAGTACCTAGCTCCTAAAGAGCTAAGTACTAAGTAAGTATACCTAACACCTGTGTCTAGTAATATAAGTCTAGTTAGTAACCTGAGTTCAAGTGCCTTATATATTTTCGTAAGGTGTTCTAATAGTATATATGTGTGTGAAAAGGGAACCCTAAGGATTAGATAAAGTATATTGCGGTATCTAAAAGAGAGCTGAAACTTCCTTTCCCGCTAACGTCCCTCTAGCGCCGTCCAACCAACAAGATCTCCTATCGTCAACGACCAGAAACCTTCTCTCGCTCCATATGTATATTTCTGAATATCTCTGCAAGAAAACCATCCCCAAATATCACCTCATCTAGATAATTACCCTTTATCTAATCTCAATCACCGGTCCAGTATACACCTTTCGCGCCCCAGCGTAGTAGTACATAGTCGCCAGCAGAATCACCGAGCCCAACATCAACGAACTATAATTCATGCCTTTCACACCCGGGTCCATGGCCTGAGGCCAGAAGCTAAAGAACAAGATCACGACCATGTATAGACAGCCTACCACGTTGACAATGGTACCGAATGGCTCGGCGATCTTCCAGGCTCCCCACGTCAAGCCGTCTGATCCAGCGACGTTGGTGAGATGTTTCGAGGTGGAAGAATAAGGACCGATTGAGCCTTGTAGACGACGCCAGAGGAGCAGCGTGTTGCCGATTAGGTAGGATAGGTAGAGCGAGGATACTGTGAGGGAGAGGACGTCGTTGAATGCTACTGCGCTGCCGAGGATGATTAGAGCGAGGAGGAGTGCGATGATTGTGGTGACAGCTATGGAGATCAGTGGTACTGAGAATCTTTTGTCGACCTGTATGTTTTGTTAGCTTTCATCCTCGTTATCTATTAGACATCGCCTACCTTATTCAAGTGTTTCCACCCCGGCAAACCTCTATCCCTCGCAAAACTCCACGTCATCCGACTCGCCGTTGCCACAAACGCAATAACCGCAAAAATCAAAAGTATAACCACGGCACTCGACATTACAGTCCCCCCAGCCGTCCCGGCCGCATTTTTAAAGATAGCCATGAACGGGTACGGAAACGTAATCACATCCTCGACATTCCCAAGACAAAACAACATCGCCAATAACATCGCCAACCCCAGAAATCCATTAAGCGTAATCGCGAAAAGCATAGTTCGAGGAACAAGCACACTCGCGTTCTGGATCTCCTCAGACATATGAACCGCGCTATCAGCACCTAGCCACCCATAATCAGCACAAAACATCCACAACGAAGCGAAAAAGGGGGGCTAACCGAGAAAACTATAAACCATCCCCACCAATCCGACCATAAACGCCAGCCCGTTGCTCCCGAACCCGCCTCCGTCCGCAAACACAGTCCACACATCTTTCGCGCTTGTCTTCACCGGCGAGAGATGTACTAGCGGGATTAAGATCGCGAAGAACCCAATCACGTGAATCACCAGAATCAACGCCTCGATCTTAGGGAGCGCGTTGCGTGCGAATGCATTGATGGCGACAGCGAAAAAGACGGTCGCGTAGAAGAGAAGAACAGTCTGCCAGGGCTGAGGCGCGTAGGACGGATGGGTGAGCGAGATCAGGGCTTGGATTAGTCCGCCGGCTAGGAAACCGCCTGCTGAGACGTTGGCTTGCCAGGCGGTTACGTTGATCCAGCCTGTGCTGCTGTAAGTATGTACCTTTGTGTTTGAAGGGAGGGGGTGGCTTACCAACGATGTAGCTTAGGAATTTCTGGCAGTTGCTTGGGGCTAGCATGGAGACCCAGTGGTATTGACCTCCTGAGGTTGGAGCCCTGTTGGGTATGGTTAGCAAGATCGTGAAATGGGTTTGGGAGGGGTTACATGGATGCCATTTCTCCCATTGTTGCGAAGACGGCTAGGTTTCCGAGCCATACTATGAGGAAACCGTAGATGGAACCTGCGTATCCTCCATTTGCGAACGATACTAAAAAGAGCCTGTCTGAAGTCAGCTCATATGTGCTTAGTAGCCAGGAGTTGAGAGCAAGAGCGTGGTACATCAAAATTCCTTCCCAGGTACACATAATCACACAACTGAATCCCAACATAGACAGGAATCCGAAATTACGCTGAATGTATTAGTGAATGGTCAACAGCACATTACAAACTCCAGGGTCACACACCTTTAGAACTGGTTGCTTTCCCAGGCGCGTGAGGAGCTCGTCATCGTGGGTTGTCTTTTGGTTGAAACCGTTCTCGAGGTTGTTACTTGCGTTTGTGAGACCGGAGGAATCGGAGTCTGGGGTAGCCATTTTGAAAGAGGTTTGTTTTCTGAAAACTATGAGGGTGTGCTAGTGTTGTTAGCGAGCGTGGGGTGTCGAGAGATGATCACTGCACAAGTTGGTGTGCGGTGGGAGTTTTTGAGATAGAGGATGGTGGGATAGTTGGATGGAGCTTAAAGAAGGTACGAGGCTGTTATAGATGTGAATCACAAACATGGCTTGGCCAATTAGTCTCTTAGCGGACTTTTAGTGAATAAGGTGGTTCAGTTGTCTCAAAGAGGTTGCTAATACATTCAAACGCTCCTGCCTCGTCGATTCACAAACATCGCATTCAGTTTTCAAAGTGGCTGTGTATAACTCCCCCAAACATCTCCAAAGAAACCATACAAATAAACTGCTTAGGATCTGCTGTTCTAACTGTTTCCCATCAATCGTTTCCCATCAATCGTTTCCACAACTAGACCCAGACCCTCCCAGCATCTCAAACTTCCCAATCTTCAAATACCACACATACCTCGCTAACACCAAATTTTCGTTCTCACATCTACCACCATGCAACTAATCCTCCACGAAATGCCCCGTCCGCAACCCAGCTCCCCACCCCCAGATTTCACCTCCATAGCAACCACAGCCGAGCTCGCCTACACAGACCCGCACAACGCATTCTACAACCTCCTCCGTGGGTCTTCGCTCACCGAATTTGCAACCCGACTCGCAGCGTGGCACATTCACGATGACAGCAGCACATGGTACTACGTCCTCGACGAAGACACCGGCATCGTCGCTGGGGCTTTGCAATCGAATGCCCATGCCAAGAATCCTCAGTGGGAGAAAGTGGAACTAATTGCTAAGTGGTTTGACGGTAAGGAATCCGGAAGGCGATAGACAGGGTATGGGAAAATGTTGGCTGATGAGTTGGTGAATGTAGGTCCTGAGAAAACGTTAGCGAATGAGATTTTTGCTAGGTTCTTCAAGGAGAGAGGGGAGTATATGAAGGAGCCTCATATGTGTGCGTTTATCTCCCCCTCGTATCCCACTACTGCCGCGTAAGACTTACATGTTAATTGAGTACGTAGTGATATCCTACTGTTTCACGCACCCGTCCTACCGACATCTAGGCGTAGCCTCCTCGATGATGCGATCAGTCCTCAGCGTGGCTGACTTACGTAGACTGCCTACGTGGGTCGAAAGCACGACACACGGCAAAGGGTTCTACGTTGCCAACGGGTTTGAAGTCGTGAAGCCGATGTCTTTAGATGTCGACGTGGAAGGCGCTAGTGAGGGGGTGTTGACAGCGAGGGAGGAGTTGAAGTTGCCGATGGCTGCGTGGGTCATGAAGAGAGAAGTTGGCGGAAGGAGTGGAGAGGCAGAGGAGGGAGAGGGCAAGGGTGATGGGCAGCTGATGGTTGAGAAGGATATAGCAGAGGCAGAGGAGAAGATGAAGCTGGACATTGAAGAGAAGGCTTTCATTTAAGCGAACAACGACGAGGACGAGGATGATTTTATTTCCTGCTGACCAGTCAGCCATGTCTTTCCTCGCTTGAATGTCGAGTCTACAATTTTCACATCTAGACAATACATACATACAGGCAGGCCTTCTAGATCCAGTATCATTAGATAACCCACTTGAATTGATTCCAATCCCTCATGATCCTCAGTGTGAGCATAATACTAAGAGCACCATTTCTTCTGAGTGTAAGTCATTGTCTATGGTGCTGTAAAGCTTCGGGATAAGGGTATGTCTGCATTTTACTGGAATGAGATAGTGAGATCTCGTTACAGCTTTGTTTGTTGAGTAGTTTTTGACGTTGAACTCTGATATGAGCAAATCAGATATTTGACTGCTCGTTTGGTAATTGTCCTACTTCTGCAACTGTCCTCGCTTAGCACTATACTGAAGTACATAGTATCTATTGTTCTTCAAGCCAAACTCACCTAACCTCCTAACCTTCCCTAATTCTCATCCTTAGCGATCTAACCACCCTTTGTAACTTGCTTCATATAATTAACCCCTCTCCTTCATTCAACTACGAAACCTCCCTATGAACACAAAATATCTCGGAACATAGTAGAGCACTTAATGAGAATATATGAATCGAGTAGCCAGAACTCAGATACCCTAGCGTAAACGATAGAAAGGCTCGCTAGAACCTTTCATCAGGATTGCGAAGTAAGATAGTCCAGACGACCACAGTGTGCTTTCGACTAGTTTGAGGGGTAAGGATATCTTGTAGGTATTTCGCAAGTAGATTTCTGAAGTATCAGGGTTGACAAATCAATTTCCGCATGACAACTAGACCTTTCTAGTAGGGGGAGCACTCTAGATTTCCAGATAGACGGTTGTAAGCGAGATCTCATTTGGAAGATTTCAACTACTTTTGATATGAGCTTATATCGAAATCAGACAGAGCAGTCTTTAGCATGATTAGCCGCTGAAACTTAGTATAGATTCAAAGACTCAAGGGGGAAGGCTTGTTATATCAACTAGCACGGCTGTCGGATACAGCAAAGCTCTATCTGGCAAGAAATGCCTCCTGCCGGTGGTTTAGCACTCAGACAATGGTTTATACAAATCGATTTCCATCTCTCGCACCACACGCTATTGTCGAACTACTACACCCATCTCTTCACGTGATCTATGATATACACATCGCTGAATCCACACCCGCATCCGCTAGCACCAAAAACGCAGAAATACAACGAACGGGGGAATAATGTAGTAAAGTGTTTTCATCCCTTCCTATCCTTCGCGTAATCATTTAAATAGTAACCCCACCAAGACGCGCTATATCCTATCTTACCTTGTCATCCAGACCCGCCATCGTAAACCAAGAAATGAAGAAAATCGCTTGAAGAAACTAAGGAATCTAAACCTCCTCATCGCTTTCCTCGCCGAGCAGTTCGCCCTCGTCCTCGTCGACAACTGCGTAGTCGCCTCTTCCTCTTGCGAAACTGTCTCTAGTGGTGAATCTCGCAGGTCTACTACGACCGAAGGCGGTGCTGGCCGACCGCCAAAGACTTGAGACAAGAAGTGGAAGGGCTTGAGCGACTGCAACGGTACCGGCGACGAGTAGAACTGGGTACTTAATATACGGTGCCTCACTATCGAACGAGGCTGTGATAATATTAGCTTGTGTCAAGAGTGAAGCATAAGACAAAGGACGCTTACATTGTTCTCCAAGTCTGATCTGACCGAACTTGGAAGCCCAGTTTGTCCACACGTAGTAACCAACTCCAGACGCCACTGCAATTGGAATGATAATAGCGAAGAAGATACCAATGGCCGATGCACCGTGCTTCTTGTCAAATTCGCTTTCATGGCCGGGGCAAGGATAGGCCTGATCTTTGTCGAACTCCACCCCTCCTGTGCAGGTAGTGACCGGTATTCTTCGATAACCATTAGGAGCAAAGTATTCTTTCTTCTCTGTGTCGGCCTTACAGATGAGAGAATGATCGGGAGGCGAATATCCAGGCACAAGTGCGCAGCTGCCGTCCCTCGTGCGCTCATAGTTGAAATCACTAAAATCTTGTTAGCTTGGAGCAGTGAAGAGTGGGTATCATGAACATACCACTCATAATCCCGTCTCGTACATGCACAGTTCTTTTCGACATCATGCAAGCCTGGGATCATCTTCCCATTGTAACAATCGCTATCGACTCTCTTACGGTGATATTGTGAGACATGACCGAAAAGACAGTTGTCGTCCTGATTTGGATGTGTTGGTGTCCACAGATAGTAGTCGTCTCCCTCGGGATCAGATTCTTTTAGTACACACTCCTTGTTTGTCAAACCTGTGAAATCGATATTGATGCTGGTAGGTTTTCCATCCTTCATAACCCACACGAGGAAGTTACGGGAGTTATCGCTTGGAAGAGTTGTGAGATCGATAATCCTCAGTTCCTCGTCCATGAATTTGAAGTCTTTCCATGTTTTGCCCTCATCTTGTGTGTAGTGAAGCATGTTTGTTGGCGCGTCTTCTTTGACTATGACGACAATGGAGCCTTGGTCGCCGTACTCCCACATATATCTACCCTTCTTCACAGATTTCCAGGATATGCCACCATCCGAGGTCATGAATGTGTCGGCTTTCTCTTTCTCACTCAGGAACTCTCCGACATTACCGGTGCCAAGCATCAATGCAATTGCAGAAGATGAAGAATACGTGTGTGACTTGTCCTCTCTTTCCGTATAACCATGAATATTCAAGGAACATTTCGCGAGATCTCCTTTGCAGCTGAACTTTTTGTTATCTGCGTCCACAGACGGCGGTGGAAGAAGACTCCATTCACCGCCATCATTATGTGTGATCATCGTTTTAAGCTTCTTTGTCTCCTTCAGGTAGTTCTTCGAATTATAGTTGGCGACAACATTGACCATCGCGACACCTTCCAAGCCAAATGTCTTTTCAAAATCAACGTACCCAGGCCGGTCACGGTCAACTGCTGGTAGACTGAGGACATAAGATGTTCCGTTGGAATTGCTTTTAATGATGGTACCGTATTCATGATCTTTAGTGTTGTCGACAGTGACATGCAGGAAGACGGAATGTGTGGAGCTGTCAAGAACAGTGTAGCCGACCTGATGTTCCAATTGAAAGTTGGAAGGGAATTGCGCCGGTGCGAATGTCCTCCCATCCACACTTGCATTGACTCTCAACGTGGATTGGGCCTGGTCTCTTGTTGCAACAACAATGAATTCAGACATCGTCGCAAAGTCAACCACGTCTGTGAAGTGAACTTTTGGTTCGCTCTTGAAAAAGTCCTCGCTGGAGCGTAGCTGCCATGGGTTGTTAGTTTCGTCTTTCTTCTCATGCTCTCTAGCCTCGCAGTAGATGAGGTTGTCAAGTTTATCGTCGACCTCGCCAAGCTGCGCTTTAGGGGTGGTATAAAGCCTCCTCTCCTCCTTGATAAATTCACATCTTCGAACATAACGCTGCAAAGTGCTAAATTTATCATCACCTCGATCAAATGTTATCGAGGCGACCGAGTGACAAGTATTCTTTTTGTCACAATCTTTACCTCCTGTCCAGATGATCCAGTCTTTGTGTTTCCAGTGAAAATTCATGACAGCTAATTTGTCCTCATTTGGCGGGAAAGGCGCATCAAAAGATCTAATATTCTCACCACGATCAACAGAGTAGTATACCTTTTCTGTGGCCGTCAGAAAGTAGACAACATCTTTGAAGTACTGATGTGGATAGATGACCGCTATGTTCTTGTCTTTCAGAATCTCCTCCCAAGTTTTACCGTGATCATGGGATATGAAGACACCTCCATCAGTGCGAACAATTAGGGTTTCATCTGTAGCAGTACTGACATCAGTGCGCTCAAGATACACCTTTTGAATGAATTCTTTTCCGGCAAAGATCTTCTGAGTCGTTTCTATGTTGCCAGAAGACGGTTTGTCGGGATTGGCAGTCTCTTCACACTTTCTGGTGACGGGATCATCCTTTTGGGCTCCTTCGGTCCTCTTGCAGGTATTACCAGGTATGAGACGCCAGCCAGAAGACCCCTTGAAAGTGCTGTCAGCTCCAGGATTCTGGCAGGCTCCTTCCGGAAGGGCTAATGGGCCACCTGGAGTACACTCTTTGCGATCAGGGCTTCTGACGAAGTTGAAATCGCACTCAAAATCAGCGTCTGTACAATCACAATTCTTCGTGATGACCTCAGGATCTTTGAAATCACTCTTGAGAAAGCATTCAACGTCAGTCTTTCGTCGACTGTAAGATTGAGTGTGACCCATAAGGCAGGAAGGTTCGCCCTCTTCGTCAACGCGGGCGACCCAAGCCACCATATCGTCTTTCGTGCACTTTGCCTCGTGCATATCATCGAAGTCAATTGCGATGATGTACCCCGTGCGCTCTTTCTTCAAGTCGACAGCTTCAAGCAAAAACTTTAGACTCGTAGAATCCTGAGTAGTCGTCAATTGGATAGGTCTGACTTCCTGCGGAAGCTTGATGGTTTCCCAATTCTTCCCATGGTTAAGTGAATATTTCATTTCATCGGTCGCTTGTTTAGGAACGTCGCTGATGGCAACTAGAATAGATCCCTGGTCACCGAATTCGTACTTATGAGGCCCTTTTAAGCCTTGGATCCAGGTCAACCCGGCATCGTCTGAAACATAAAGATTTCCATCCTTATATGGACCAAGATATTTACCAGTGTTACCGATGCCCATCACAATACCAGGAGCAGGGCTGGAAAAGACGCGTCCGGAGTTTGAGAGCTCCGTAACAGAGTGTAAGTGAAGCTCTTCCTTGTCAGATGTCGGACCTTGAAAACTTCGGCCGTCATCAAAGCTGATTTTAGTCTTGATCTTTTTCCCTTCACCCTTTTCGACCTCTTCGAAGTTTTCCACCGTATTCACCAACACAATGCCCTGAATGCCTGATACCTTCTCGAAATCGACGAGTCCCCACCTATCTCTATTTGTGTGTTCGATATTTCGTGTGAAGTAAGTTCCGTTCGAGTTGCTGGTCAAGAACACACCCATTGGGCTGCCAGGTCTACCACTGCTCATAACATCGATCTGTATGCTATAATTTGTGGATTCGAGAATCGTGTATGCTCTCTCCGTAAGCTTGTGATCATGCGGGAAAATTGCCCGATGCCACTTGACGGTGTCGTCAGACACATACAAAGCCATCTCGTCAGTCCCTTCGGCGGACGTGGCTACAATCAGGTAATTGGTAACCACTGCCATGTTGACCACTCCCTTAATCAATTTCCCAGGCTCGAGTTCCGGCTCAAATTCCTCGACAAAAAAGTTATCCGAAATAAGTAAGCGGTAGTCTTTGCTCCATGGGGAGAATCGGCCCTTCGAGATACAGAGAATCCTATTATCATCTTTGTGTTTATCGCCACTCGCAAATGTCGGAGAAGATACAGCCCAGTGACAGCCCATTGTGTCCTTTCTAAGAGCGCTTGCCTCTTTCGCGAAACCATTACTGGTATAGTACGTCTAAGAGAAAGTTAGTAGGCAGTTAGTCTCGCGGCATCGGATGTTGGACCCACCAGTTCTTCACAGAAAATGCCAGTACAGTCCATTGCATTAAATATGATCCTATTCGGATCGGTAGCATGAAATGTGAGGGCTTCCCTGAATATACTAGCTGCCGATTCCACAACGAACTTCTCCCAAGATTTCCCCCGATCCTGGGTCAAGTAATGTGTCCGCTCATTCGTGATTATATATGCCCTTGTATTATCGAATGGATGCATTACCATCTCGAGTAATTGCCCATCGGGAACACCTTCTACCTTCTTCCAGGACACGCCAGCGTCGTCTGAACGATAGGCATTGAATTCCTGCGCGTTGACGAACAGCAAGGTATCTGAATCTTCGAAGTAATTCACATTATACGGAACGTAGTCGAATACCGATTGCTCAACAGCCGGTCCGCCATCTTTCTTTGCCCACGCGCTCCCAAGAAGAGTGCTGCTCCAGAGGAGGTTCCGCCACTGCATCAGCCTCATGATCGCGAGGAAGTGGTAAGAGGGAAGCGCATCAAATCTAGATGGAATTTACCACGTCTGCAGATGAGTTCGAGGTGATGACGATGGTATTTCGATGGTAATGGGTATAGCTGAGCTGCAGATGGAAGTTGTTTGATGGTGGTTATTTGGCTTCTTTGAGGTATGAATCGTACTCGCTGTATTCGTACGCCGTACTCTGTACGCCTGTCAGGCTTCAGCTACGAAACACTACCTAGGTATGCGGCAGGAGCCTCTCGCCTCAGCCACTTGTGACAGACGAGGTGTTGATTGGTTGAAACGTGGGAAGCGCAGCCTTTCGACAGCCTTAGATATGTTGTGTTTTCTATTCTTATCAATCTTTGAGAATCATGTAGATCTGTCATCTGTTGTCGAAAACCATTAACAATAGCACTGTAGCACTTAGAGGACTTGAAACGACTAGGCTGGATATCAAGCTCGAGCGCCTTTGAAGCTGCCCGTGCTAGTTGAAGGTCAAATTAGTCCTCAGGCAGCCACAAGTCTTAACGCCGAATTCTTATTTAGGAAAAACATCCAAAGCTTATGTTCACTTAGAGTAAACACTTTACTACAATGTCTGTTGGATTTGTGTTTTCAGCTGGTGGTTTTGTCGCCAGAGAGCCGCACATTATCAAGAAAACGATTATAAAATTTCTGCAGCGACCTGGTGTCGAGATATATGAAATATCATAATCGCAGATACTTCCAACTTATTTCAACAATAGTACTAGTAGCAGCGCCGTCTTAGGATCCAATTCCCTAAATTTGGCATTTACTATCAGCTTGCCATCCCCTGCAAATGCGGTGTAACCACACCCTCCTGTAGAGATGACAGCGCTTCCAGATCTCCCAGATGGTCGCATTTCGTAAGGCTGCGCAAGGACCAAATCTTAAGACGATTTCTCTCAGATTCGATTCCTCTTTAATTTCTTTCAGTCCATACTGCAGCTAAGAATTGCCTTCATCATCGCTCAAAATCACCTATTGAAGCTACAGAGAACTTCTGGACTGCAGGGCCTCTGTTAGCAAGTTTAAACCAAAGTGAGTCGCGATACTATTAAGTGAGACCCCCAGCCTTGTTCACTGGATTAATTGTTCTTTTCAGGTATTCGGGACTGACCAGAGATCAGAGAGTCATCTGGTCCTACTGGCGGTACCACATGGAAGAAACCCAGGCCTATTTTGTCGACCGTAAATATTTCGACGACTATAAATATACCAGTACCTGTGAAGAAATTGAAGTGTCCGATATAATTGTTTCTGAACGCGCAATAAACATCGTCTCAAAAAGTTGCAGATTTCAGACGTCGAAGCCTGGGCTGTCTCGAGTCCAGAAACCGTCCAAGATGTCTACAGTCATACCCAGGTCGTGTGGGTTCCTTTCGATTTCAATAACTGGCGCTTAGATATACGGAAACCTACTTTCGACATGATATTGAACCATTTCAAAATTGAAAGTGAATTCACGTATCACTTAGCAATACTAGGGGGTTTTACGCAAAGTTCCAGGGATGAACCAACGACCAGTTGTGCAGTATCTGGGCTTAATGGTATGAAATGGATATGGTCGTTCAATGCAAATACTCGGACTTCGCAGGGTGTATTTATTGGCAGAAAAAGGGAAATATTGGAGACAAAGGATCTTCTTGGGTACGTGCAGGAAATTATTAGTCATCCCATGGCATTTGTATACGTGCTCTCTACAATTCTGGAAGACCGGGTAACAAAATTTTTAGTTAACGATGGACACAACATTGGTTCCGTAGAGAGGCGAACAGGATACCACAACTTCCCGGCGAGCGGCTCTGGTGGTGCCAAAGGGGATTATGGTAGTCTATCTGCCCAGATGAGCGGTGTAATGAGCTCTTTGGCCAATGTGAAGAGATTAATGACGTTGCAGCGACTGTTATTGAGGAAAGCTTCCGAGTTTGTCTCTTCTGCTACCACTCCCAATATTGTGGAGGATAATCATGCCCAGCACCGATTGCTGCAGGATAAACAAGTGTCTCAGATTGAGTCATTGCTGCTAGACAGACTGGAGATAAATGAAATTCAATTGGAGATTCTAACACGCCGAGCAGAGATTCAATTGACCGTTGTAAGTTGGCCGCAGGCTTTCCAGGAGAAACTTCTCAACTCTCTCAACAACCCACTAACACACCTCGCTCTAGCTTTTCAACCTAATCGCTCAAAAAGACGCCAAACTCAACATTCAACTCGCCAAAGACTCGCGAACCCTGGCGACGGCAGCGAAACGAGACTCTTCATCTATGAAAACGCTTGCAGCTGTCACGGTGATCTTTCTCCCGGCAACATTCGTAGCAGCCTTCTTTGCCATGCCGTTGTTCGACTGGGACGCTCCACACAACAGAGAAGTCCTCAAGAGCAGATTCTGGGCTTACTGGGCACTCACAGCTCCTTTAACGGTCACTACGGTCGCTGGATGGCTGGGTTGGATGAAGTGGAGAGATATCGCTGATGCCAGGAAGGATCTGCAGGAAAGGAGGAAGATCGGAGGGGAGAGCGGTGAGGATGAGGAAGAGAAGTTTGAGGTATAATGCCTATGCCAAGACTGCTGCTGCTCGTCGTCGCAGATCTGATCACGTATTATTTCCTGAAGTCGAGAGTCCGCCTCGATGGACAGGAGGGAAGCGGGGAATAGTAAACGGCCAGCAAAAGTACGCTTAGTGTATGATTTCTGCTTTAGTATTTCTCCTCATCGTTGGAGATATATTCGCGTGTTGTTTCCTTAGCTAGGTAGTCCTATCTTGACGAGAATCGCAATAAAATTCCAGGCGTCGCCTATTGATATCAGGAGAAACTCAATAACGACTATACAATATGACAACTTCTAGGCCGACTCCTACTCGTCAGAGAAAGATGCCTTGAAATTAATATAATCACAAAAAGCTCATGCTTTGCCACAGCCTGTTTCGAACTGATTCAATTCCTTGTTAAAATACAATCTCACTTGACATTTGTAATATATTTATATAATAAGTATATAATAATATATTTATATAATAAGTATATAATAATATATTTATATGATAAGTATATAATATAGAGTAAGGCAAGATACTCGGCCAGCTTTCAAACATATCTTTAAGAGATATAGGTAATAGATAATAGAGCTTACGCTATTCAAGTAGTAGTAAGAAGGTAGTAGATATTCTATATAGAATAGAACTTCTACTATATCCCTTCCACGGCTCAGAGAACAATTTTACCTATAGACGACTTTCAATTTAATCGTGGTAGATATAGCGAGTATGTTATATTACCAGGTCTTAACATAAGATTTCTAAAGGTTACAACGAACTAAACGCAAGTAAATTGACTTACAGTCTACGTACCTTCTATTTTCACTCGGATTACTACTTAGGTAAATCGGGCGGCGTCGAAAGTCGTAGATAGTAGATTGTGCAACGACGTGGAAGGGGCACTAACTGACAACTAAAGACACCCTAGTAGGTACATTTATTACCGATCTTCTGCTTTCTAAATCATTAAATCTACCTGTCCCTAATTAAATTCTATTAAACTATCCGACTCATCCCACTTCAACCCGCCTATCACTGAGTAAGCTACTACAAAATACAAAACTCAAAATCGACATCTAATAAACACGATCTAGAAAATCCTTATTTATTATTAATATGAACTCTCCATTTCTTCATACACTTTTTGAGTATGAGACAAGACACGCCGTTCTAGTTATCCAGGGTGTGGCGGGCTAGCTCTAATAACAAGAATTGCGTTTTTGGCCGCACACGACGACGTATACGATGTGCTCATTAATTAAGTATCTATAACACTAATCTAAAATGTTTTTCGAGTTATGCAGTGCCTTTCCAATCCGTATGCAAGACTATAAGACCGATGCATGTCTATCATTTTCATATACAATCCCGTTAAATGCCTTACTTTCATTGTCATTCACTCCTAACCTTCAAGAATCTCCCTCTTCCCGGTGGTCCCAGCAAGGCCTTCAAAGTTGTCCCAGCCGCATCCACAACCTCCTGTCCCACCATCGAAACCTCCTAGATTGAGATCCGCTGTCGCATTACCAAAAAACTTATTTGCAGGATTGATGGCAATCCCTCCGAAGAATCTTTGCTCCTGCATTATTTTGCCACTATCCTTCACTAAACCACCTCTCTTATCCATGGAATAACAGTAGATCAATTTTGTTGTAGGATCTCCGCCATGTCTATCCACAGTAATTGTGACAGGATAAGGGAAACTTCCAGGAGTCACAAAATCCGTGGATGCATTCCTGTTGAAATCGCCTGTAGGATGTGTAGAGTTGAGGAGACGAGCGGTGGTGTTCATACGTGTCCAAATTTGGACCAGGAAACGTGTCTGTGTCCATGTACAGCGGAATGAAGCTTCAGAAGCTGGAGCCCCGCCGTTGCGATCAGCAGGAACTTCTCCGTCTGCGGAGTTGGTGGAATTCAAGGCGTCTAGAGATTTGAGAAAGATGGATCGGTCGTAGTAGGTGTAAAATCCATAGTGTTCGCTAGGGAGAGAGCGGTCATAAAGACGGAGAGGTTGTTGAGTTGGGAATGGTAGGAGGGTCGCTGCCGCTGCTGAGCCATCAGAGTCTAAAGATGGAGGCGGGATGATGTTGTCAAGGTCTGGGAATGGAGATGTGGTGTTTGGGGATACTTGACGGCGGCTGATGGGGCGCTCAGTGAGATTTGTTCTCGTAGCTGGCAAGAACGAGATGTAAAAAGGGGTTGATTCTCCAGCTTTATTGCCTGAGATAATTCCGTCCGTGGTGTTGCCCAGGAAGAACTCTTCAGCGAACGAAGGCGGCTCTGGAGAGGGTACAATGCTAACTGTACGCTTCGCCTTATAAATTAGGTGCCTAACGAGCTGCCGAGCAGAGACAGCATTTCCGCCAAGAGAGCGTGTTGGCAAGCCTGGATTTCCTGATACATTGGCAAAAGTAGCATTTGCCTCAGTTGTGTTGTCCCATAAAATGTTTAAGAGAAAATTGGGCTGGTTTGCTTGATTAGGAGCGATTGAAGCTTGTTCCTCTTTGGGTAAGCTGCAACTCCAGAGGGTAGCGGGGAAGACACATCCAGTGTTTGACGCGGTATTGGCTGGAGCGGCTATAGTTGACAAGCCTGCAAATATTGGAGGGAATCCTGTCAAGTTCACCCATTGAGATGGTTCAATGGCGGTGCTGGGCTTTCGATGAAGTGTGGTGGCCAAGACAACCGCGAGGATAATCATCGTCAAAAATCCAATGATAAGAGCCAGATACCATCTCCTCTTTTTTCGCCCCTCCGGACCACTGCGGCCATAACACCCATTCTTTGGTATGCAGCCACGGCCTCGCCACCAACCCCCGGCTCTACGTGCGAGTGCATCTTCTTTCTCATTCCTTCTGCGTTTCGCTTCGTTCTTCTGGGCCTTGTTTGAGATACCTCGAAGACTATCAGCCGTAACAAACGCTGTACCACCTCCTCTTGGTGGTAATTCGGGATATGTAGAGTTTAGGTTTATTGGACCACGAGTCGAAGCCGGTGTCAGCGGTACTTCGGACATCTGCATGGCCCCGGGGCCTGCCATAGCATTTCTCATGCCTGGAGTGATTGGGCCCGGAGACATTGGCTGTTGAATGTTCAAAGTGTGTCCTGGAGGAAAGACTGCTCGATATCGTGGAACATGGGCTGGTGGAGGGGAGTATGCAGGTGGCGGAGTTGTAACTGCTGGCGAACGCTGCGACTGGATATTGACATTTACGGTTGGTGCAGGCTGGAGGACTACTACTGGAGATGGTGTGCTACCCTGCCTTAGTGAAATCGTATCGTGTGATGAGTCGACTGGATTTTCTCCGGATAACTGCGCAAATGGGTTGTTGCTTTGAGTGCTGACAGAGACGCCGTTGTCCGGCAGATCAACCAAATTCCCCCTTTGATTTTGCGTCAAGTGATTACTATTCTCCAACCCTCGAAGCTGAAATGGGGAGTCGGGCAATGGTCTTTCATCTGAAACAGGATGTGTATGCACTGTTGCCTGTGGGCTTACTGGAATTGAGGTTTGGACATGATTGAGTGGTTCTGGAAGGGTTTCATTTGCGAGAAAGAAGGGAATTGTCGCCGTCGAAGGCTGTACTTTATGGCCCGATTTTCGATCAACGGGGGAGACTGGTGAACGAACTGCTGATTTCGAGTCCTCGTTGTTCCACCACGCATCTGACTGTATGGTTGTTGCAGTCGCGGGCGTAAGTGGAGAAAATTGCTTCTCCCAAATCTTTCCGTCTCTTTCAACATCATGTGCGGCTGCTGCTGCAATTGCAAGGACGGGGAGAGCAGGAGTTTGGGGAGGATCTGCGTCTCGAACGACAAAAGTGTTTGATCGAGTCAAGAATGGAGTTGTGATATAATTCCACCATCCCTTTGAGCGGCGGCGTGTAGCAACAGTACTGACACTAGCATGCTTTCCAGGCCTAGATCCCTCAGAGACAGAGACTCCGCGCCCCTTTCTCGCGATTATAGGGCTGACGTCTTCTTCAAAGATAGTGCACGAAGACATTATCCGGGAGGAGTGCATGCTCTCATCTTCCCAAACTGTTCCATCATCTGAGTCGGGAGAGAAGCAGCTCTTCTGGGCTGCTAGGCGTCGCTGCTGTTCTTTCAACACGCTGACTGGCACTTTCGGAACAGGAGGAGCAATTTCGTATTGTTGCTCGTTGCTGGCTTGAGAATAAAAGCTAGATACCGCCGTGCGGTTCCCTCCCGCGTACCGACTAGTACCATCGAATGGCGGCCATGGTGACACTTGGAGGGCAGGTGTGATGACAATAGTTGGGGTCTCCGGATTGTGAAACGTTGGCGTTCGCTGCTCATAGCTTCTCACGATGTTTCCAGTCTCCGACGAGGCTGTCTGGGGGCTTGTAGAATACGATGAGACGTCAGAAGAAGGAATAGAAAGACCAATAAATATTGGTCGGTCCATTGGTGACAAGTCCGCGGTTGAATCAGCAGTAGGCATAAGATACGACGGTTTTGGAGCTGCTTCCTTGGGTAGTCCAGCTGCCTGAGCTGACCCTGCTTTGCTTTTCTTAGATTTCCAGAATCCTACGGTCGAGTCCTTCGGTGTCTTTTCGCCATTGAGAGCTTTGAGAGCCGCTAAATCCACGAATCTACCTATATGAGGGTCCGAACTTTGAAATTGCGATGGTGCGGGTGCTGGTCTAGGTCTTGCAGTGAAATCCGTCACCAATTGTATTCCTGCCTGCGCTCTCTGCTTCTTTCTCCTCCATTTCGAGCCATTTCGAAGAGGTTTCTGGACTACTGAGTGGCGCTTTTCTATTCTCCGTGTTGTGCGTCGATTGACAGGCTTCGCGCCTGACCCAGGCGTAATACCCTCGATCGGTTCTGGTATCTGCGGAGGCACGCTTCTTTTCAGTGCCTTAGTACCTGATCGATCGGTGGCTTCGTCCTCGTCCCACCACTCATGGCTTTCGTCAGAGTCGTAGTCTGCCTGGTCAGAATTTGCTGTCGTCTTTGTTGCGAGGTTGTTGGAAGTATATGGTGGCGCAAGTGCGGACATATTTAATGTTGTATATCCACTTAGCGATGATCGATATCAAAATAGCATAGACCTCCCTACGCGAGAGCGATTACTTGGTAAGTTGGTGTTACTTGGTAATAGTTGTCGAATCGTCCAAATTGAATGGTTGTTTGCGTTAGCTGATTGATTTTGAGTTTGTGGAAGGTATGACCAAGGTATTGAGAGTGCTAAATCTGAACTCTGATATCTGAAGAAAGGACTGATTGCATTATTGGTGGTGACAAAGGAAATCTATTGTGATGTGCTAAGCATTGTGGTGGGAAACAATAGAAATAGCAACAATAGGATGGTGAAATCGTGTGTAGAATCTGGGTACAAAGGTAATGACTGTGAATCGGACAAAGAGAAAACCGTGTGTAAACCTGTGACCAAAGGAAAAAAGAGAGTACGTGTCGGAGAAGAAAATGAAACTCGATTCAGGGCCGGTAGGTCAAGATCAAGGTCTTGAGCTACCTCGAGCACCCATATACTCGAGATCGGTGGAGCTCGCCTAGACCTGGCATCCAACGGATGGCTTTCATTCGACGACAATCGCATATGGCGATATTGGAACCTCTTGTCTGGACCTCTCGTCGTCGTCGTTCCTCTAGGGTTGTAGCAATACGCGCCGACCGAGTTGATTTGAGTCAAGGTATTGGCCGGCGCTTAATGACGCAGGTCCAATCAAGTCCCAGTTGCAAAGCCATTGGGGGAGGATAATGGGGAGAGGATATGATGCTATTGAGCCGCCTGTCGATATCTTGCACCATTGAACGAAGGAAGGAAGGTGCTATTGTCTAGATTATCAGCTGGGAAAACTACAAATGGCTCGTAGTGTTGTGTCGTTCGAAGCCGGGAGTTGAGGTTGAGTTGGATGGCGGATGTGGAGAAGCATGTTTCTGCCACTTCACCGCCTTCGCCGCCCGAAGCAAGCCTGGGTGCTTACGTAATAATATACAGTACTAAATCTAACCAAATCTAATTAGTACTTGGTGTATGGATTTGAGTCCTGAAAAGCTTGGCACAAATCAGGTCTGATAGACGAGGGTCTGGTGCTTGAATAAGTCACGAATTGTCAATCTGACATACTCTGTAACTGCAAACTTGAGCTCAAAACTTGTTGTGGCAAGACAGCAGTCTGTCGTCCTTTACCAATGCCGCACCTATGCTTGGATTGAGAAGTAAATCCGCTTGCCGGGTTAAGCCTCCCTTTGTCCCACTGAGTACCGCTCACAGAGGAGCACGTACTGTACTTCGAAGTATGTTGAATGGTAGCACCTCGCCAACTCCCGTCCCGAGGTGGACAGGACGATCGTAGTCTATACCCGAACTTGCTTTCTATTCTTCCTCTTTGTCGTCGCCGCTGAGTGAAGAGCAATTGCGTTTCTGTATGGGCATGAAATGATGGCTAGCGGGATCAGATAAAAGAAAGGATGTCTTCCTACGCGGCTTGTCGTAGCGTACTGTATTGCGCTGTCAGACATACGAGCTAACAGAGTCTCAATCTCCGGGTGAGCTAGAGAATCAAAGCGCGCCTCTCAAAGGTCCCTTTTCTATCCTCACGCCATCGATCCTAAATGTTCAATAGCGGCCATCAGCTTGAAAAGGCTATTGTCTGCCGCATATTATTCATACGAAGTATACGGAGTAGTTGTACTTCGTATCCCCCTACGGAGTAGATTTCTATAGACTCCACTGGTTCATGCCATTGTCGGTTGCTAATTGCCCAATCTCACCACTCTCTGGTACCGTGGTCACAATCGTCAACTGCTTCTACTTCGAAGTATCACGAGGATAAGGCTGAACTGGGAAATAATGGCAACCTTGAACATCAATGAAGACGGAGGCGATCGTTAGCAGAGCGGAAGGCGGAGCCACGGAAGTCACCTCTCACCACTCAAAACGAAGGAAACGAAGGAGCGGGTCGAAATTAGAAGCAAAACTGGTGCCAAGGCCCGCTTCATTATCGCTATCAAATAAAAATCTCCCTGCTCATCTCGAGGAGCCCCCTGAACGGTGAAGGATCAATTTGGAAGGAAAGGACAAATATGGGGGGATTCTCACACTCCAGCCATTCTCTCCATTTCTGCATCTCCAAGACCTCAATTCACCGACCACAGAATTTTCCTTTTCTTGATCAGCCTGTCTCAAACTGTCCTTCACTTCACCGCAGCCAGCTGATCTTTCTGCACTGAGACGGCACTTCCATTGACACTGCAATACAATACGGAGCGACGCCCGCAGAAACGCCGACCCGCCAAGCCTCCCCCGACCAAATACTGTGTCCGTTAGACTCTCCGCTCCAGCTGTTTTTGCGCCAGCCGCTGAACACGAACTGACAAAGGTCCAGAATTCGCGATTCTCGCGGAGACTGGCAGGTGAACCATCAGGAGTACGTCACCACGACCCCTTCAACACATCTTTACGAGCTCCTTCGTGTGCGCCACTCTCTGGAGGTCGAAGAATACATTTCCAGTAATCACCAGACGGTCCAAGAACCCTCTGGTCAGCCACTGTCGTCCTGGCGTCCCTCACTCCCACCTCTTTTTCCTCACCAGGCGGGTCGTTCTCACATCGACGACGACGTTCATCCGCATCCAGCTCGAACCTGCCATCCAACGTTAATACCCACGAATCCTCGGGAATTGACACCGAAACTTCATCGTCGCGCAACGGCGTGACAATCTTACCACCTATTCCTGGCACACCCAATATCCCTATGTCGTTATCGCGAAGTCCCTCCCCTCGACCCGGAGGCGGATGGGCAAGTCCGGGACTCAGTAGCCCCTATGTCGATATCAGTGGCAGATCAAGTCCTGCCATAGGTCACCGCGCGAACGCCAATGGAGGGAGCTCAGTGACCTGGGAATCCGCCCAAAAGAAAAGCGAAGGTGTCAATGGTTATCCATCATTCTCCACACAGAACAACGGCTTTTTCAATCGACACTACAGGTCGATATCGAGTAGTCTGCCTCGATTCAATTCGTTCTCCGAGAAAAGCTACGCTGAGAAGGAGAAACTTGGGAGGGGCAGGCGGATGGGAGCTGGCAAGTTAGCAAAGCTCCAGAACATGGTCCGGATGGTGTCTCGAAAGACAAAGCTGCGATTGCTTGGGGTACTTGCAATCATCATAATGATAATTCTTTTTTATACTACGCGTAAGTACTCTAACATTTCTTCTCGACCTGCTTGAGGACGCCATCTGATCAGATACAGCTCTACATTACTATTGGCGGAGAAACAAATACGTCGGGGGTGGGAAAAAGCATGTAATTATCTTGGCCGCTAATCAAGGTGGTGGCGTCATGGAGTGGAAGGGTCCAAGAGAGTGGGCGATTGAGCGCGACAGTGTACGAAATAAGCGGAAATACGTTAACCGGTGGGGATACGAATTGGAAATTGTGGATATGAGTACGAAGAAACGTTACGCTCACGAGTGGAGAGAGAGCTGGGAGAAGGTCGACACGATCCGAAATTGTCTGCGAAAGTTCCCAGATGCTGAATGGTTCGTGACCGCTGTCTTTCGTACAATTGTCAATACTAATCGTTGCCTTAGGTTCTGGTGGATGGATCTAAACACTTTTATAATGGAGCCATCCTACTCTCTCCAATCCCATATCTTCAATAACCTTGCCGGAAACACATATCGCGACATCAATGAATACAACCCTCTCAACATTACGCATCCTTTCCCGGCCGAGCATCTCGACGTCGATGCTCGTAGCGCAGTCGGAGACGGGAAACAGAGTTCGATAAACCTGGTCGTCCCACAAGACTGTTCTGGATTCAATCTCGGGTCGTTCTTCATCAAGCGAAGTGCATGGACCGATCGCTTACTCGATGTTTGGTGGGACCCCGTCGGGTATGAACAAAAGCATATGGAATGGGAACACAAAGAGCAAGACGCATTGGAGTTCCTCTACATCAACCAGCCCTGGATCAGACCCCACACAGCATTCATTCCGCAACGAAGCATCAACAGTTTCCCACCAGGAGCATGTTCCGAGAATGGTAACGATACCCGCATCCATTACAACGAGCGCGACCGTGACTTCGTCGTCAATATGGCAGGCTGCGAATGGGGACGTGATTGCTGGGGGGAGATGTACAATTATCGAGAGTTGAGCAACTACCTCAACCGCACCCTCTGGGAAAAGTTTAAGGAAGATTTGATTGCAGTAATTTGGTTCAAAATCACAGGCCGCAAGGTTAGGCTGTGATTGAAGGTGTACTGGGTGTTTTCGGGTTTTGCAGCTTTTTGCGCGTTTGTATCTGGAATACCCCTCATTCGTTCTTCGACTGCTGATGTCCAAGACAACATTTGCTTTTTAGACCGATTGTTCAAGCTTTGTCTTCTTGTACTTTCTGGGTCGTTGCGCTTTTTGGCGTCTCTCTCTATGCTTGCTCCACGCAGAGAGAGACATTTCGCAGAGCTGTATAGGGTACGGGGGGGTTAGATGAATGACATGTATCATATGACGACAATGTTGAAGATATTCAGACGCAAATTTATGTTCGGACAATTCGCATAGTGATTCATGGTGTTGCAGTCAATAATCAAGGGAAATTTTCGACCTAAAATTGCGAAACAATCAGCCTTCTCGAGCCTAAGGACATATAGTTTCATAAACACGTGTGGCAAGTTTATTTCTGAAGAACACGATCAAGCTCGCAGCTGTGTGAAACAAAGGAGAACTCCTAGCGAGTTATCCCCCTTCCCCACATTCTCGCTTACGCTGTGAACCAATCACTCCTAGCGCCGGCCGTCTCCTTCAAACATCCTGGATCCTCAACGTCAACTTCAGATTTTACCAGAGAGTCACCAGAACCCAGAGCTCAACTCGTTACTTATCGACTGCCTGTCATGCACATCAGATAAGCCGTTCTCTGACGGCCATCTAGCGCTTGGCGGGATACGTGTTGACGATGGTAATGCCCGGGACTGTGTCCAAGCCACTCGTTCGCGAGTGCGTATATGCTTCTAAAGCTTGTGGAACCCTAGGAGGATACTTTTACAAGGCATTGTTGCTCCTATACGCAGGTCCCTATGGTTCTACGAATCTTTGAAGATTATATGTGGGCTCCTGTTTAAGCTTGTACCTCGTCCCAGAGATGAAAAGCTTAGCCGCTTTGCTGGCTCGTTTCCATATCCAAGCTCTTGGGCTCGAGGTTTCCTCTTCTGGTAGAGTATATCTTCCCCTTGTATCCTTCTTTTTTCCGTGGCTTTTTTATTTTCTCGTCCTCTTCTGCGTTTTTGTCGAAATTTTGCATATGTTACTGTTTGGAGTTCTCGGGTCGCTTCCTTTCCTGTTCCGACAATAGCAAGACAAAGACATTGACTGTCTACTAACATTTTGATTCACAATATCACTGTTCTACTCATTTGAAAGACCCGGCACGGTTGTTAATCGTCTTCGAAGTCTGCTATATAATAATTCTTCCGCGCTTCAAGATCGCTTCCGGATCTTACCACAAAGTTCATAAATCCTAAAAGGAAACATACACATGCGTACTATACATTTCAAAATGCATATCACTACTCTCTTCATCTCAGCGCTGAGCGCAACATACGCGAACGCCGCATCTTACAAAATCGTCGACTCATTCGATAACACAAACTTCTTCGACTCCTTCCAGTTTTTCAGCGGCAAAGACCCAACAAACGGCTTCGTCGCATACGCCAATCCTCAAAAAGCAAACACAACTTCCCTCGCAGGTTTCTCCGGAAAGCAGATCTACCTAGGCATCGACTCCAAGACCGTCAACCCAGCCGGCGGTCGCGACAGCGTCCGTCTCTCCTCAATCAAAGACTACACCAAAGGTCTCTTCATCGCAGACATAGCCCACATGCCCGGCTCAGCCTGCGGCGTCTGGCCCGCGTTTTGGACATTCGGCGAACCCTGGCCCACCATGGGCGAAATAGACATCATCGAAGGCGTCTCCATGCAAAACAACAACTCCGTCACGCTGCACACCTCCGAAGGTTGTAACATGGCATCCAACGGCTCCTCACCCCAAGCCCAGCTCCAAATCCCAGATTGCATGGGCGAGAGCAACACCGGCTGCTCCATCCACTCCAATATCCCCAACACTTTCGGCACAGGCTTCAATACCATCGGCGGCGGCGTCTACGCTATGGAATGGACCTCCTCCTCTATCTCTGTCTATTTCTTCCCGCGCTCTGCCATCCCCGCAGACATCACTTCCAACAGCCCCGATCCCAGCACGTGGGGTCTCCCGCAGGCGAAATTCGTCGGGAGTAGTTGCAACATCGATCAGTATTTCAAGAAACATAAGATTCTGTTTAATACGACTTTCTGTGGCGATTGGGCGGGTAAGAAATGGAGCGAGTATCCGAGTTGTGCTGCGCTGGCGCCGACTTGTGATGAGTATGTTGGAAACAATCCAGAGGCTTTTAGGGAGGCGTTCTGGTTGATTAATACGGTGCAGGTGTATCAGGATGCGAGTACTGCTGCTAGGAAGAGGGATGGGAGGAGGTTTGAGGCGTGATGGATCCTAGTGATTCTCGCGTTTTAGGAAATGTTGTTTTTGAGGCCTTGATGATTGTTTTAGGAAATAGATCTGTTTTTGGAGCGTGGAGTTTGGGATTTGGTGGTGTGAATGTTATGAGATAGCTTTGTTAGGAGTGTGTCGATAAGCGTAGAAAATGGGATTTAAGAACACTTATGAGCAGATAACTACACGGAGCGCATGTGATAATGTGATTTCAAACTTAAATTATAGGGGATATAGAGTGCCTGCTTGTGACGATTATCTCTCCCAATTTACTTGTTACAAGACTTCTCCCCTTCACGAAATTTCGTTCAGATATTCCAACCACCGTCTATCATCTTCTAATCTCCCATGTCAATCTCAACTCCTCATCAACCGCTCTAACCTCTCTCTCACACATCCTTGCTCGCTTGACGCCTCATATCAACACGGAAATAGCATTCAATCCAGCTTCTCACTACTTAAGCACCTACACTCTTCCACATAACGAGTAAGCTCTATAAAATTAGAGACTATCAAGTGATTTTTATGAAAATGAAGTTCCTGGCATAGTATAGCGTTTTTCGCAGAATCTCGAAGACGTCCGCTTTTTGTAGAGTTCGTTGTATATTTGCTCGATGTTGTGCCTGACTAGTCCGCTGGCGTTGTTGTCTCAACCCTAGACCGCGGCAGCTAAACCACGGGCCGATGGTTCATTGGGGCTTGACAGAGCAACTACGATAACGTTTTGAAGTCCAAAGAACGAGCTTTGTAAATTCCAGAAGGCGATTTGGAATTCCTATACGGTAGCCAGAATTTCTCTCAAAGTCGACTTCAAGGATTGCTTTTAGCTGTGTAACATGTTTGCATTCAAAGTGGCCGTTCTTTATCTTCAAAATTCGCCACCGCTTTTCCGCCGCTAAAGCTGCCCAGGTTTATGTACTGTACCTGTACACCATGTGTTTCGTACAACCTCATCCACCCTTCGCCAACCTCTCTCGTCGCAATTTACCCAGTCCTGTCTCTTCCTTGCAGCTAGCATATGTATCGTATACGCTCTCACTCATTTGCTGTCATCTTGAGATCACTTCCATTCCTTTGATTACTCATAGCTTCGCCTCGCACGGCCTGAGGGTGAACGTCAACAAACCCGACACATCCTCGGAATTAGCATCAGCACATCTCGGTCCCTATATCACCGAATCCATTCACAGTTGATCAGACGATAGACATAAGGAAAGGGAAAGGGGATATGCCATCTATAGCTCAAGTCCCAGAAATCATGCGGAAGAGACGATGGGAAGATGCCGAAGACGGAGTTGTATCTACGAAATTCCGCAGGTATGTCACCTCTATTCTACAGATCGATGGTATACTGATCAAACCTAGTCTCCACACCCTCAACCGATACGAAAACATTCCCGATACACACCCTCTCGACCGACCCATAAAACAACTCAGCAGCAAACGCCAACGTATATGCCATCCCCTCTCGAACATTCGACCAGCTGAGGTTGAGACGTTCGAGACACAGCATACAATCCCCCTAGGCAAAGAAAACACAGCGCCCGCGAAGAAGAAAATAGATCTCTCGCCTTGTCATATCTGTCATAGAAAGCCGACGACGAGATATGAGCTGGATGGTTTTGCGGATTGTCAAGGGTGTGGAGAACGGACTTGTTATATTTGTATACGGGAGTGTTTAGGGGCTGCTGGTGTGGTAGGGGAGGGTATGGATGTGAAACAGAGTTTTGAGGGGGGTTTAGATGGTTGGGAGAGAGGGGGGAATTGGAAGAGGGATAGGGAGGGGCATAGGGGGATGGTGTGTAGTAGGTGTTGCGTGGAGAGGGGGGGAGAGGGGGAGGTTTGGTGTTTGGGATGTTTGAGATCTGAGGAGGGGAGTTGATGAGATTTATGGCTGGAGGAGATGTGTAAGAGTGGGAGAGGGAAGAGAGTGTGATGTGCAGCGAGTTAGGATGCTTTATACCCTTTTGATATTGTGCATGAGACAAGGAATTATCTCAGCTTTTGTAGCGATCTTCTTATTTTAGTACATGCCGGCTGATTCGTTATTATATATTTGGATGAGAGTGGTTCTCGAAAGCTTGTGCAGACAAGCAGCTTGTGTTGATACAGAAGGAATGACGTTCCTTGTTCATACATCCAGCTTGAACCCTCAATCATCAAAAACACCCTAACATCATCGTATCAGTACTTGTATCAGCACAAAACCATCGATCTTATTAGTAAGGTATCCTATGCCTCGCCACTATTCGCGCACAAGCTGGCCACATCCGCGGAAAATAGTCCTCCCTCAATCCTCGAAGTAGTCGCCACAGCGCTAGAACTCACATCTCTCAGCGCTTACGAAGAGATACTTGATATCATCTTTAAGGCTCTTTGATATCCAAGACGTCAACAACAGTTTCACGATAACCAAAATATCTGTGAGTAGGTGGCTATAGCGAGCTCGAGATTATGTGCGAGCTTGTTGGATTTGAGGCTTCTGTAGCTTTGAAAAGGACGGGTTGGGACTAGTGACTCTGATAAAACACGGTCGGGGATTTGGTGGCCGGTTTCTGGGGTACTGAGACGCTATTCGTGTTGAGGGTAGTTGAGGAAACCCGAGGACTCGGACATGACTTGGGAATTTCTAATAGGGGAACGAGTTGGGAATTAGTCGATGAATGTTATGTTCATGGACTTGTGGAATGAGAGGGTTGTATTAATGAGAGATTTGGCACCGTAGATGTGGACTTGGAGATTGTGTGAAAACTGAGGCTCTAATCTGTGGGACTAGGTGTCTCGAATCTAGATATAGCCTGCGCGTCTTCTACGTCAAAGATAATTTTGTATGAGCTGGATAGTTGACAGGAGCAAAATTAGACCTGAAATTAGTTATCTTATCTCAAATCCACTAGATGGAAGGCAGGTTTCGAGTTGCATGTCTTAGGAGGGAAAGATGTTATAATCTTACTTTCATTCGGCTCACCAAGTGAAGATATGTTTTACAGATAGCACTACCTTTCGCGGAAGCCGCCAAGTCACGTATTTCTACCCTAGCCGTATTCTGAGGAACGTAAGCACCAATAACCAGAGCTCGATATATGGTTACTCTTCTGAGTCTCTAATCTAGCCTTCCCTGATGTTGTCATGATTGTAAAGCCATGCGTGACTCACTTACAACATAGATGGATGGATGGATCATCGGAAAGTGAGGAGTTTTGAATTGCAAGCTGAGGTCAATAGCTTTGAGCTCGCTTTCCTATCATAAGAAGTGGCTTGATTTGAGATCTAGTACTTGGCTAAGTGCAAAGCTTTCGTTGCAAGTATATTTATCTTGGTAATTCCAGAGAACTCGCTTACGAGTTACGATTGGTCACCTGCCAAATTTGGTTCACGTTGATGGGATTTGCACTTTTCTGGGCTCAGGGAATTCAACCCTTGAGAGATGGCAGGATTATTCTTGCTGCGAATTTCAAAATATACGGAATCTTTGGATGGTATCTCCCGAGAGAACCACTGTTTGAAATTGGTACGCCTCAACTCCGACATTTCTGCAACGGCTAGCCTCAAATCAGTGAGTGGACTAATTGAGTCGGGAGTCAATGACTAGTGCTCGACTCAAAATCATGAACTCAATCAATTGATCAAATCATGTTCGACTCGACTTACGCTAATCATGGTTAATTCGAGTAGTATAAATAATTTGTCGATACACTGCTTCAAAGGACCCGACGAGGCTTCAACCTCCGTTGCTGCCCACCAATTACTACGACGTAACTCCTGGCTGATAGATAATTTCATCTTCGACTCCTCTATCATTAATATTAACCGTGTCCTAGAGTTAATCACATCCATATTCAGACGTGTCAACATCTCTTCCCTCCCTATTCACTCTCTCCAAAGTGCACCTTGAGAGCTAACTACACCTCGCTTAAACCGCCAGATTCGTAAAACTTGCTCTCCTGAATCTCGCTTAGGCCGATTTGCACAGTAAACACATCTACATTCATGGATTCAGTATTACTTCTTTGGGAAGCTATCCAAGGGGGTGCCCTTAATCTTCTCAATTTTTAGTATAAAAAGAACGCTTCTCATCTCTAGATTCCCTTTTTCTTTCCAACGCAATAGCAATTCCAGTTTCACTTCACAGTAATCAATCAATCAACACACCTACACTCACACTTCATTCTACTTCAAGTCGCTCCCTCTCAACCGCAATCATGCAATTCACACTCACCGTCGCCATGGCTATCCTGGGCTTTGCCGCTAGTTTGATCTCCGCAGCTCCAGCCACCGACACAGCAAACGCAGTCCAGCACCCAGCCGGAAGCACCCCAAACCCTGACAGTGTCCAAGCTCGCGGATACGCAACTTGGTACAACAACCCCCCCAGGCTCATTCGGATCATGCGGCGAGCGCCATCACGTAAGTCCCGTTCTATGCCTAGCCCCCAGACTCCGAGATGCTTGCATCCCCATACCTTCGCATGACTGACATGCAATCTTAGGACGGCGAAATCTTGTGCGCCGTCAGTCCAGCACGTATCCGTGGCCACTGTGGTCGTCCCTGCAGAATCTCGGCTGGCGGTCATACGCTGTATGGTCGTGTTGTTGATACATGCCCTCGATGCACCAACGAGCATGTCGATCTTTCGGTTGAGGCGTTTAGGATCTTGAGCAATAATAATCTGGGCGCTGGGGTTATTAATCTTGACTGGTGAGTCTCCATTGATTTTTGCCTTTTAACTTCTCTTCGTTTGCGCCTCGGAAGTGATGGAAATTGACGATGTGGTAGGGATATCTTGTGAATAGCGAAGATTTCGAGGGGCTTTGTGGCGGCTGCTTTCAACTGGTCACTCGTCTTCCATTTCGAGGAAGTTTCTATTAGCGACTAGGGAATACGCCACGTTTACTATCGAGATGTGCATGAGCCTCATGAATAGCACACTAGGCCCTGGAGGCGAGTTATCTGCGTTCAAATGAGCGGTAGTTGCTTTGGCCATGCACATTGATTGTGTTACTCGGCCTAGCTTCATGCCTTATTACAAATTGATTTTCTGAATTCCAACCCCTTTTTCCAACACGGTTATGCTATAAGATTTGATATGTGATCTGCTAGTAATGAAAAGGACTGTCTCTAATGTGACTTAGCTACTATTGTAGTACTGATGTGACATGTCTAGTCTGGAATAGCAAACGGACTAGTGTAGCTCAACTTCGGATATCTAACACCTAATTCCAGCATGAGTTATCTCATCAAGAGTGATGGAGCTCCGCCCACAGTGCTTTGGCGGAAGGGCGGTGCGATTCGAAAAGTGTCAGCGCTGGCACCACTATATCAACCCACTGGCAGTCAAGCATCTAAGAAGAACGCTACCGCACGAGAAGTAGACATTGGGACGACTGGTCTTGCATCAAGTCCTGTAAGATTTTGGTAAACGAGAGACCTTACCAACATAAACTACCCATGTAGAAGGCTTCACTCTCCTACCTTAGTTATAGTAGCTTGAGTAATGATACGCGAAGATCTTCACAATTCCCAAATCCACTCCACCTTTCAACGTATCTGTCTGCCTATATCATTAAGAGATTCCGTCAAATCAAACCATGGAAAGTCTTCCATTCTACAGACGGACACCTCCATATTTGGACATGTAGAACGAATCTGGAGCAAATGCATAAAATGCATAAGATATGTATCACTCTCCCGAGTCTCGTATGAATAGACGGCGATCAAACCACAAATACAAGCCTTCATGGAGCACTTTCCATCGATGCAGTGCTGGGAGTCTCAGAGCGAGGCGGAACAGAATTTTGCTCTTCTCTTCTTCTTCTGAATGTTAGGGGACCCGAGACCTTCAATTAACGCAGAGAACATCTGCTGAACTAGTAACACGGAAACGATTGGACTCTTGCCAGGGACAATTTCCCAAGTCCTGATCTCGCAGAGACATTATGAGTTACCTTACGTACAGTACTTGCTGAGTACGATGATCGTAGTGGGTGCGTCTCGAGTAATGAATGTTGCAAAAAATACCACGACACTGAAAATGGACATTTAATGGTAGAATGTGATCCGGCTCGCTGTTCCTCGAATGTAGAGAATTCGGGGTAAATGTAGAACAACTTCATTCGACTCTCCAGCAGCATTTACTTTAGTATTAGTTCACAAAGTCATGAGGGAAGTCAACACTCGACGCAGGGAGATGAAAAGTAAAGAGGATCGGTATACTGTATATCCTATTACACCCACCCACACACGCCCAATCCTAAAAAGTACACCAGCAATGCTTTCCATGCTTCGCTTCGCTTCATCGTCATCATCATACATTCGCTTAACCAATTCGGCCTTCCAGAATCCATTTCGTGATCCGAAGAAGAGCCTGTCGTCCTCTCAGATCTCATCATCTTCGTCATCTTCAACAGTAGGCTTTCTTTTCCCCCGGCTATCGAGAGTATTCATACTGATATTATCGCTATCCGTGCGAGCTGGCATCCCAATGGCTTGGCGACCAGTCTCCGAGTTTTCGAGAAATTCGCGGAGTTTCTCTTTGCCGATTTCTACAGCTTGAGTGGTGGCGGCGTTGGTCATGCGAAGCATTGGGCCCCACAGGTTGAGGGTGTATGTTACCCACGCCCCGACCGCAATTAGAATGACGAAGATGGAATACATCGGATTGCGAATAACTGCAACGTATTAGTATGTCACCAAAAAAGCCTTACGCGTAGCTTACGAGCAATAAATTCGTTCCACCCAAGCGCTACACAGACAGGATAAACCCAGAACGGCACCTGAGCAATGCCACCAATGGCACTTCTCTTGGCTTCCACATACACCCCATCAGCTGTCTTCTTGAATCTTACTACGAGATCCTGGCGTTTGGCTTCGCTCAATATTGTCATTTCCTCCTCCAAGCTCTTCCCTTCCTCTTCATCTACACCGCCGATTGGAGTAAGATCCTCTTCATCCTTGGGGTCAACACTAGCAGGTGCGGCTCCAATCCAATTCGGGAGGTCCGGGGGCCCGTATGTCTCGGCTAATCTGAATCGCGATAGTAAAGGTATCAGGGTCAGAGTGGAGTCTTTAGCTTTAGTATATAGTCCTTCGATGTCGTCTGTAGGTCTCCATATTCTTGGGACGCCGGCTTCATCGTATCTGAATTTGTCTTCGAAGTTTTCGCGGAGCTTTAGGAGAATATTTCCTTCCATCACCTCCTCATCCAGCTTTGCCCTGAGAACCCCCCAGCTCTTCCGCCGTAATCGCCAGAGCCCAACGTCGATCTCGTCCTGGCTTGCGTCAAAGCTCTTTGCTCGGTCAACGAAGCGCGTTTCCGCTTCCTTGACGGTTGTGACGAACACATTCCATATCCGATCCCATAAGTCTTTCTCAGTTGATGGTTTGACGCCGTCTTCTGGAGCGCCACTTCCTCCACGCCCTGACCCCAGCTTGTTGAACTCGAGTCCTACCGATTCTCCAAGTCGTGACCGAACCCATCTCTCGACACGGGTCGCAAGTCGGCGCATTTCCTCTTTTCGTAAGCGACCGCTGACTTCGTCAAGATCCTTCTCATACAAATGATATTGCGATTTGAAATTGCTCCACGGTACCCCTTCAATGGCCAGGCTCTTCGCTTCCGTCTCGAATTGCTTCAACGCTGTTTTCTTCTCTCGTTCCACGATATCAGCAAACTCGTAGCTCGCACCTTTTTTCTGTCCGGCCTTTACAGCACTAGCGACGGCTTCGCTGAATGATGCAACTCCAGATTTGTGAGCAGCCGTAAGTTGACCCGCATAAAGAGCCTTCAATCTCACGTCAATTTTTCCTTCCAGCTCAACACGCTTCCTTACGTAGACGCCTTTATGATATCTGCTCGCTTCAGTCTCGAATGCCTTGACTGTCTTTACACGTGCTGCTTTGCCCGAAGACCCTAGATTGGGTAAAACTGTTGGCTTTCCTAATCTGGTCCCTTCTGCCTGTCGTTCTTCGAGTGGAAGGATGGCAACGTCGAAAGACTCTAGAACCTCGCGCGTGATTTCGTCACACCTGAATTGCGCCAGAAGCTCCTGTTGAGTTGGTAAATCCAGATCCTTGTTGGCAACAATTGAACCCCAAACATCCTCTGCATATTTCGAAAATCCATCAGCTGGTATCCGACGGTGATATTCATCCAGAAAAATGCCGCCTTCGAGTTCGAAATCGGTGTGGAGACCATGCTGCCTGCCCGATCGTTGACCCCTTCGGAACCGTGTCCCTAATTTCTCGACTTCTAGTACAAATTTCTCTGGCTGCAGGATCTTGTGTGGTAAGGTCGAGAAGGCAAAGTCGAAGTAGTCCTCTATCTTGGACTTCTCTAAGCCTTTAGGTTTTGAAAGACTCGTCCAGATATTTGTCAGATCCGCCAAGAGGGTGTTTCGTAGGTTAGTGAGAGGGGTGGTCCCTATGTGGTCTCGAATGACAAAGAACAGAAGGGAGCGAGGATTCGACCTATGGTTATAATTAATTGTGCGTCAGAAAATTGAAACGAGACTACGACTCACTGCTTGTCTTTGAGAAAAAGTTGTAAATTAACCTCGAAGACTGTTTTCAGCAATCCCATGTTTGCGCCTTGATATAAACCGACTTGATGCTCCCATATGTTGACAATGAGCACTTCGCTGGTAGCTAGAGCAAAGAGGGCGCTCTTGCGTTCGAAATCCTGGTCCTCTCCTCTTTCACGGCCATCGGTACCCTCCACGTCCATAACTAAGATGTTGTTCGCCATCCTCTCGGCTTCTGGCACTCTCGAGTCTTCTCGCTTGTTTTTTGACATCCATATTCCCTTCGTGGTCTGCCGTCGCTCGCTTTCTGACATGACCCCAAAATGTGTGCCAAAGAGATGGTTAAGCAAGGTTGATTTGCCTGTTGACTGGGAGCCGAATACAGATATGAGGTGGTAATCGAACCCGGCTTGGGCGACTTTGGTGTGTTGAAGGTATGTATTGACTCGAGGACTAGACGGCGATCTGTCAGTAAATGACACCTCCAACGTGGCATGATTCTCCTACTTGAAGGCCTTCTCCTCATCAATAACTTGTATGCCATGCTCGTATTGTTCTCTGGTCGGCGCATCACCGACAGATGCAAAATGCCCGTTCATAGCCATGATAGGGGGTGCAGTATTCAGCCTCGAGGCGTTGGAAGGCCTTCTGTGGCCATTTGTAGCATTGTGCTTTCCCGATGGCGATGACATGGTGGCAGAGCTCGGCGCACATGTACTCCGTACAGGTGTGGTTAATGAATATTCCTGCTCGTGACTCTGTGGAGGTGGTGGTGTCCAGACGTGAACAACAGGTATCGCATCCCCTGTAAATCAATGCTCGAGTCCAGTGGCTGGCCGCAGGTTGCAGCTTGGTCGAATAATATTGAAGTGCTGATGACATGGGCAGGTGTTGCGGATTTTGCAGCGTAATGAAGGTTGTTTCGGGTAGGCGGTGAAGAGCCAGCTGCACCGCAGGTGCATTGACAGTTGGTTTGCGACAGCAGAGCCTCATTCACTGAGATACTTCATATAGTTGGGTATAGCCGCCACGACAAGAGCCCTCGAAGAGCCAGTGAAAGCTGGTTTCTATTACGCGGGTGGTGACGCTGTGTTGGGCTAGGTGATTGCCAAGGAGGAGTATAATTTCTTGTCGATTCGGCTCATGGAGGCATATTACGAAGTAAGACTGTGAAGCAGACCTCGGAGTCTCGAGGTTCTTTCTCCCCTTTATCATATCACGACAGCGACTGTCGCACGGATTGTCCGAAAGCGTGCCATGAAGGGTTGAACGTCGTTCATCTGATGTTTTGGACGCATCGGTTTCGCATTGGAGCCACGACACCACTCGAAGAGCACTCTTGGCCCAAGAGCCCCAATATAGCCCGGATGAAAGGTGTATAGTCAAGATGTCCTTCTATCCAACTCTGTTGTCCCTCCCTTCAACACTAAACAAGACATCCTCTCGAAGACTCTTGTGGATCTGTGCCAGCGATATCAGATACGCAGAACGCTCGCTTGCAGCCTTACTCTATGAGGAAATACTTTCCAGTACATTTTCTATCACTTACAACTGTGACAACTTTTTGTGTGCTTACTCGTTATCTACACATTAGTGCGAGACAATGAACATATGGGTCAAGGTGGGAATTAATGGAGCTTTGACTCGCGAAGAATTGAAAATATTTCATGGCAACGTTTCTTCGACAGCAGAGGCTATCAAGACTCCCCCGCCGCTGAAGAAAACCGTACTCTCTGTGTACGTAGCTAGTCAAGTCGCAAGTAGTTGTCACATACAGTCCTTAGTATTGAAGCCACTAATGTCATCCGACAAGCGTCTCGTCTGGGGTTTTGGATTCGTCTGGCCTGGTTTAATCGCCCAAGCCTCCTGCCAAGGTGCTACTCGCAGAGATCTCATTACGAGAAAAGTCTAAAATGGTTCCACTACGGGACAGTTCTGTTCCCACTCACACTTCCCCAGGGATTTTGACATCCCTCACTGACACAGAGTTCAAGGCACAATCTCTATATCTCAAGTCCCGATATTTAAACGTTACGCGTTATCTATAATCTCATGTTCGGTGTGTGCGGTGCCCATAGATAGTGGTCGTGCATTGATGATATCACTTGTGCTAGGGATCCCGCAGCTCCCTTCTTGTCATTTCTTGGAAGACGGTCTTCCCGTACTCCAACGTTTGCTTATCAGAACGGCCCCAGAAAGCTACAGTGGTAGGATCACCGTATTAAGCTGGCACCACCGCCCATTCGGCAAAGACGATTCTCTCATCTCAACTCGAGGATTCGGCTAACATACTTCGACTCTTCACAATGGGCAGCACATCAATTGATGGCGGCGAGGGGGCCAGCATGGGTAGGAGGAGGAGTAACCCAGATGCTGCTCTAGAGAAGATGGGTTACAAGAGCGAATTGCCTAGATCCTTGAGCATGATGAGTATTTTGGGACTGTAAGTTATTCGAAAGTTCCGTAGGTAATAACAAACTAATTCGAGCAGCTCTTTCGCAATCATGGCTGTTCCATTTGGCTTATCTACGACCCTGGCAATTTCCTTAACCGATGGTCAATCTGTAACTGTACTCTACGGCTGGATCTTTGTATCTATTATCTCTCTCAGTATCTCAGCATCTCTCGCGGAAATTTGCGCAGTCTTCCCCACGGCTGGTGGAGTGTATTATTGGAGTGCTATGCTGAGTACGAAGGAATGGGCTCCAATTGTCAGTTGGGTGGATGGCTGGCTTGGCCTGGTAGGCAATTGGACGGTCACCCTCAGTATCAACTTTTCCGGCGCTCAACTCATCTTGTCTGCAATAACAATCTTCAACGAGGATTTTGTCGCAACTCAATGGCAGGTTGTGCTTATGTTTTGGGCTGTCATGCTGATTGCATTCTCGGTAAATGTCTTCGCCGCCAAATATCTGGATATGATCAACAAAATCTGTATTTATTGGACTGCCGCATCAGTCATCATTATTGTTGTCACCATTCTGGTCATGTCTGACGACCGCCGAAGTGCGGAGTTTGTGTTCTCTCACTTTGACGCTTCAGCCAGTGGTTGGCCATCTGGCTGGGCTTGGTTTGTTGGTCTTCTCCAAGCTGCATGTAAGTTGTTTAACCCCCCAACTCTCGCTCTGGCAATTCTCTGACTGAAATTAGACACTTTGACTGGGTATGGAATGGTCGCGTCTATGTGTGAGGAGGTACAGATGCCTGAAAGAGAAGTACCCAAAGCGATGGTCCTGTCCGTCGCGGCAGCAGGTTTCACTGGAATTGTCTACCTTATCCCGATTCTATTCGTTCTCCCAGACGTCTCGCTGCTGCTCGCTGTTGCCAATGGCCAACCTATTGGACTACTATTCAAAATTGCGACTGGGTCCGCTGGTGGTGGTTTTGCTCTCCTGTTCCTCATCCTCGGCATTTTATTCTTCGCCGGAGTTGGTGCTTTGACGGCAGCCAGCCGTAATACTTACGCATTCGCGCGTGACGGAGCCATTCCTGGGTCACGGCTTTGGTCGCAGGTCTCCAAGAGATTTGATGTTCCCCTGTGGGGGCTGGTTCTCTCTACAGTCGTCGACTGCATTCTCGGTTGCATTTACTTTGGATCTACGTCTGCCTTCAACGCATTTACCGGAGTCGCTACAATCTGCCTTTCGGTCTCTTATGGCATCCCAATCCTGGTTTCGGTCGTCCGGGGCCGAAAGGCAGTTCGCCACTCCACCTTTTCGCTCGGCAAATTTGGATTCGTGATCAATATCGCAACCATCATCTGGATCTGTCTTGCCATCGTGCTTTTCTGCATGCCGACAGCGATCCCAGTGACACCCGTCAGCATGAACTATGCCTCAGTAGTTTTCTCCGCATTCGCACTGATTAGTCTGGTTTGGTATATCATCAGAGGACGAAAGTCTTTCACCGGCCCTCCAGTCCCAACCGATGCCGCAGAACAGGATGGTGAGGTTGTCGACGGACTTGGGAAAACTACGACTAGCGAACTCAATGGAGATGGGAGCTCCCCAGATTTGAACGGCGATAAACGCCATCCCGCTGAGTTGCAAGGAAAACCTATACCAGCAATGTAGGACCAGGGTATAGTGTTGAGATATACCGCAATTTTCGATATTGAATCGCTATTTGTACTCTAGTGTAATCATTAGTACCTGTATTCTTATGTGCTCTTACCGTGGTGCTAGTGCGCGAGCCACGATCACTGCATTCTTGAATCCATTTTTCAAAAACTTGTTCAGCTTCTATCCATCGTAAACGAACCTTCATCTCTGTCCGTATGTCTGTCCAAAACCTTTGATGTCAACTCAGAAAACGATTTAGCTCCTCCCCTCGCTTCACAGACCCGCCTTCCTCCATCCTCACAAATAAACCAAAACATCACCCAACGACGCAACAAAAAGAGTCAATCAGTCAAGTGGTCACATCCATAGGCCATCTGCTACCACACTCCTAGTTGGCTGAAACTCAAGTTGGTCTTTATGTGCAAGGGAGACGCCCTCGGCGACATTCTGATCCGCATACGCAAGTGGTCTCTCCCGGGCTGTCGAACAGTCAAGGGACGACTTTGCTGATATCTCAAAAACGACATCTGACCCGCGTCGGAACTCATCTGAAAGGGTGGGCAAATAAGGGTTCTAGCTAAGTTGGTAGGAACCATCAAGTATGTGTAGGAACTCAAGTACCTCAAGCAAGTTAGTCCCTGTCCTGGTGTGTACGACCACTTGCGTGAGACTTCTTTTTGGGTTTTATGATACTGGCCAATGTCAACAGATTTTGGATGCTTTGATAGTTTACTTTTGCTGCCAAGAGATACCCGGCAGAAAGTCTGTGCTATACAAGACGGAAAAACAAAATGCGCATACGAAGTACGGGATAGCAAGCTTAATCTGTATATTAGGATCAAACTAATAGTTCCCTTGCGATCTTTTGGGTTTGTCAAGTAGGTTTCCAAAGGCAATATGCACCTCTTCTGTAAGATCACTTGCCTGCAGACTTCTTCCTTTCTTTGCGAATGCCAATCTCGAGCACTCCTATAAGATGTTAGATAGCTATTTCCAGAAAACCCGACATGATCTTACCCTCGTGATAGAACTTCCACCAAAAGCAGCCAAAGCCAACAACTCCACAGGCTCCAGATCCCCATCATGCTCCCATAGCTTATCTAAATACGCCTTCCTCCATCCCAAAAATGTCGCCAAAGTCCCAGTCAAGGTATCACCCTGCCCACCGCTCCTTTTCAATCCCCCCTCAAGATCACTAACAAAAGTCCTCTCACCATTCGAAATATAATCATCCTTCCCCTTCTGCAAAATCGTCACCCCCCCAAACGCCTTACTCAACGTCTCCGCTCCCTTCCCATTATCCAACCCAGCAGGATCAATACCCTTACTCTTACACAGCCGTCCAAACTCCACCACATTCGGCGTAAGTATACATTCCTTATACCCATCCACCAACTCCGGTCTCGTCTGCGCGATGTTCAACCCATCTGCATCTAACACAAACGGCATATTCTGTTTCCTCGCCGCCTCGATTACTTTCGCGCACGTATCTTGCATCAATGGATCTCGTCCTAGCCCGGGTCCGATCACTAGGACGTGGAGACGGGGCAGCATGTCGATTACGGTCTGCGCGATTGTGGAGGCGTTGTCGTTGGTTGAGGCGTTCGTGGATTGTCGCATCAGGGGATGCACCATGAGGTTTGGGGAGTAGGTCTTTATTACTTGCGCTGCTCGAGGTTCGCAGATTACATGGCTCTGTGGATGAGTGTTAGATGGGCGGATGGAGGGGTAGGAGGAGAGGCTTGCCATGTCTGCGCCCAGCTTCGCGGATGCTATTGCGGAAAAGTAGGGCGCGCCTGTGTAGTCTTCACTGCCACCGATCACTGCAACACGCCCCATTTGTCCTGTTTACAATGTCTCAGTATTGTGAAAGTCGGGAGGGATGGAGGGGTAGGTACCTTTGTGGAACTTCTCTAACATTGGAGGGACCATCTTCCTGACTTTCATCAGAATATCTCTGGTAGTGGAAGACATCTTGGGCGTTTCTGATGTCATTGGAAGGAATCAATTGAGGGACTTTTGTGGTGAGGATGGGAATTGTACAGTAATGGAGGTTAAGAATCCGATGCTTTGGTGGTGGAGCGATACAAAAGTACAAGGATATCGTGATGTCACGGAAAGCCACACCTGCAGGGAAGACTAGGATAGTCCGGACCGGGGGGGGGAGGAAACGCGTCTCCCGAGTCGTGTCTACCACGACGTAGAAGAGCATACTTGGACAACGATCCTCCTCAATGGATAGCAGAATTTGCCCATCAAGCGCTCTTAAACCCATCCTGGCGGTAATCTATCAATTGAAGACTTAAGCCGCTAGGAATGTGTACGATTGGGTTCGTTGTTGACAGCAAGGAGTTCAGTCCATTGGGTACTGTGGTGCGGAGCATAGAGTGCTACCTACGTACTTAAGCGAGGTATCTTTCTACGAAGTAAGGGTCATTTTAGTGAGTTGCACTGTCTTTGGACCCCATTTTGCCTCAATCTCAACGACTGATTAGATGATGTTTGGCTTTACAGTATCACTGGTAGCCTTATTCGCCTGACTATTATCAGGCAACGTCATTGTAATGCGGCGAAACCTCTGGTGTTCAGACGTCGACTTGAGGCGAGTTACAATTACGATAGTGGAAGTAGAATGGCAACCAACATTTCTGTCCTTATACTCAGAGACAGTGACGCAGACTCTCAGCAGTGCTCGAGTATAATCTTCAGATACTGTCCCGAATGCTGGCGCCTGCAATGTTCTCAAATTTAAAGTAATTGAATAATGATGTTGTTCGTCGGATATGGCTTGGCGACGAATTGCCTGGTACGAAGTAGCATCGGATTCTCGCCCGAAATTTGAGGCTCGTGTGCACAAGTCAGCGCACGGACGCGTCTCACCAACGCCCATGGACCAGGGCTAGTTAGTCCTCACTCGAGGACAAAGACTTAGGAAAACGTCAATCCCAAAGAGTAGCACAATAGAGCTGGTACTCCATTTGTGCGTTTACTCGACCATACAGTACTATGCGACAGTCAAATATCGTGCCACGATAATGATAATTCGAATTTGAGCGAAAGAACACCTTTGCGATTCAGTCGCTCTGACAACTCTACGCGGCCGTGAAACCCTCAAACGACCACACATGCCGGAGATCATGGCTGGGCACCAGAAAGACGCCGCACACCTTCTCCCGCTCGAGGACCTGCCAGCTCCCCACAGGATCTCAGAGGATTCCGTCTCTTCTGCCTCGACGACGAGTTTGGTATTTGAGCGTATCGGCGAACGTGCAGAAGCAAGCAACGAAGCACCATCGAATGGGAACGGAAAGGGAAAGATGGTTACTCCGAAATTTCCACCAAGAGGTCAATCTTTGACATATGGTGAGAACGGGCGCAGCAGGACCTATGATGATGAAGAGAAGGAGGAGGATGACCTTGAGAGTGGTCCATTCTTGGGCAATGGCACCGGAGGTATCGTCAATTCTGGGAAGACATTGAATACCAGGTTCCGTCGGTTAATATGGATTGTTGTTGGCCTTTTCGTTGGCGCATGGCTTCTTGCGCTGGTTCTTTTCGTCGTAAATCAATCTTATAAACATTCGTCCGGCAGGCCTCACGATCCTACTGCGACTGCCTCTCGGGGTTCGGGAAAGAAGGTTACACTGGATCAGGTTATGGGCGGACAATGGCGGGCACAAAAACATGACATCAGCTGGATAGAAGGGGCGAATGGCGAAGATGGACTATTGCTGGAGCAAGGCTCCACAGGAAAGGACTATCTTGTCGTCGAAGATATCCGAAATCGGAACCAAAAGGAAGGATCGCCTGTTGCAGCAGCTGCGAAGACATTGATGAAGCAAGGATCTTTTACTTATAATGGGCAAAATTTCATTCCCAGCAAAGTCTTCCCAAGTAAGGACCTGAAGCATGTTCTTGTTGCTACCAATGTTCAATCGAATTGGAGGCATTCATTCTACGCCACTTACTTTATATTCCACGTGGATACCCAGACAGCGGATGCCCTAGACCCCGCAAATCCAAATGGAAGGATTCAACTGGCAAGCTGGAGTCCTCAGAGCGATGCGGTTGTCTTTACAAGAGACAATAATCTGTTTCTCCGACAATTATCCTCAGACAAGGTTACGCAAATCACTACTGATGGAGGACCTGATCTCTTTTACGGCGTGCCTGACTGGGTCTATGAAGAAGAGGTCTTTCAAGGGAACAGTGCTACTTGGTGGGCAGAAGATGGGAAGTACATCTCCTTCCTGCGAACCAACGAATCTCAAGTACCGGAATATCCAGTTCAATACTTTCTTTCACGACCAAGTCAAACAAAGCCAAAACCAGGACTCGAAAACTATCCAGAAGTTCGAGAAATCAAATATCCAAAGGCGGGAGCCCCGAACCCAACAGTCGATCTACAGTTCTATGATGTTTCGAAAGGGGACGTGTTCGAAGTGAAGATTGCAGGCGGTTTTCCTCCAGAAGATTTGCTCATCACCGAAGTCGTTTGGGCTGGCTCGACCGGGAAAGCACTTATTCGTGAGACAAACCGAGAAAGCGATGTCTTACGAGTTGTTCTTGTCGATGTAGAATTACGAACTGGTAAAACTGTCCGCTCATTCGACGTTGCGGAACTGGATGGAGGGTGGTTCGAAGTCTCACAAAACACTCGATATGTTCCTGCGGATCCAGCCAATGGCCGACCGCAGGATGGATATATTGACACCATCATTCATGAAAACAATGACCACTTAGGTTATTTCACGCCAATGGATAATTCAACTCCAATTATGGTCACTTCGGGCGATTGGGAAGTGATCGCTGCTCCATCTGCTGTGGACCTCAAGAACAACTTAGTCTATTTCATTTCTACAAAGGCTTCGTCGATTCAAAGACAGGTTTATAGCGTCAATATTGACGGCACGAACCTTCAGCCTGTCACCAATGATGACAAGGAAGGCAAATATGATGTCAAATTTTCTAGTGGCGCAGGATACGCGTTGTTGAACTATGATGGTCCTGATATCCCTTGGCAAAAGGTCATCAGTACACCAAGCAACACCGATCACTACCAAGATCTCATTGAGGAGAACCCAGCATTAGCGGAGATGGCCAAGAAGCACGAACTTCCAATCGAAATTTATTCCACCGTAAACATTGACGGATTTGATCTAAATGTTGTCGAACGTCGACCACCTCACTTCAACGAGAAGAAAAAGTATCCGGTTCTATTCCATCTTTACGGTGGACCTGGGTCCCAAACCGTCTCCAAAGGCTTCACAGTAGACTTCCAAGCATACGTAGCGGCCAATTTAGGCTACATTGTTGTTACAGTTGATGGTCGCGGTACTGGGTTCATCGGAAGGAAAGCTCGTACAATAATTAGAGACAACATTGGTTTCTATGAGGCTCGCGACCAGATTGAAACAGCCAAGATCTGGGGAGCAAAAAAATATGTCGATAAATCGAGAATGGCCATCTGGGGTTGGTCTTATGGGGGATTCATGACACTCAAAGTACTGGAACAAGATGCCGGACAGACCTTCTCGTATGGAATGGCCGTCGCACCGGTCACGGATTGGAGGTTTTACGACTCTATCTACACGGAGCGATACATGCATACCCCACAACATAATCCCGCTGGATATGACAATACCAGCATTAGCAACATGACTGCACTCCATCAAAATGTTCGATTTTTGGTTATGCATGGTGTGGCAGACGACAATGTGCACATGCAGAACTCTCTACAACTTATCGATCACCTTGATTTGGCTGGCGTTGAGAACTATGACGTTCACGTTTTCCCTGATAGCGATCACGGCATTTATTTCCACAATGCTAATAGAATCGTTTATGATAGTAAGTCTCTAATCTACCGCCGAGTAAGAAAGATATTGACAATGTCCGTAGAACTAAGCAATTGGTTGATCAATGCTTTCAACGGGGAATGGCTTCGTACCGCAAACGCTGTCCCTCTCCAAATCGATTCCGCAGCACGCAAAAAGGTCTAAATATAAGTACTTTTAAATTGGAGTTTAGGATATCGGCGTTTACGGATCATTAGAGCATATCTGAGCGAGTTTCTTTACGACATCTTGTATTATTGAAGTATTACTCATGTTAAAATATCTATATAAGAATGCAAAATACCACAAAGCCCCGCTTCAGGCGGATGTGTCCTTCATGGCTCCTATCTCCAGTTCTTCTCTTCGCTATGGGATCTTCCCATATCAAACCAGATTTGTCTGTTTGTCTCGAAACCAACGAACGTTCTTTTCGGAGGCGACATGACACAGATCTTCAGATGATGTTGTCCATTGGTATCTCGATTTCCAGCGCTTGCTGTCGCAGATGCCTTGACTCGTCTTTTGGGCTTGAACGTTGTCTGATATTCTCGAAATCACGATAGCAGCCTGTAATCTATTGTTGTTGTCATCAGGGTCACTCATGTTCCATGTTGTTTCTACTCCATCCAAGATGCCAAAAGTTTACCACGTTGGCCTCAAGAAGAAGTATCTCGCGGTGTGGGAGGCGTAACTATGAGTGTGAAAACCGGGGTGGTGTGTCTCCGGTACGGTATGTGTCCACTCAATCTATCGTTAGAGGGGATAGGGGGGGTATACGCGAGGTGGGAGGATGAAGATGTTCTATTTCCAGGTCCTGGTCGTTGAATTTGTAGTGGATTCATTGACACTTCAAGCGAAGTCTCCCAGGATGGTAGCCGAGCTACAGAAGCACGATTCTCTTCGCCTGAAGACGAGAGCACCCTCGAGCCTTGACGACCAATTCGCAGACACTCAGGCAGGCTCTCATCACTTGTTGAACAGACCTTTGGTGTCATTGGGCGTCTGATGCTCATAATCTCTGGGACACCATCATGGCCCGATGAATGACTGACTGGAGGAGTCATTCGTTCCTCCTTCAAAGTCGATGGATGATTGCCGCGGAGGATGGCACGTTCCCAAGGATGATTACCTCGTTTCTGGCTTGGCAATGTACTAAGGTCGCCGTTTGACGAAGAATTTCGAGGCTCTGATTGTGCAATCCTTGCAACCTCCGTGGCACGCGTGGATTCCTGTGGTGGTGGTACATCTTGAAATGGGTAATACCCTGCGAGGATTCCATCGAAGGTTGTCGGCGGTGAATTTGTTGGCTTCCCTGCTTGTAGTGTTCGTGCAAAGGTTGGGGATTGACCAGCTTGAACATGGGAATTGTTCATTCGAACTATATTCGCAGGAACCAGAGATTTGGTCACCAGCTTCGAGGGTACGTGTGGTGCGCTTCGTGTCAACAAATTCGCGTTTTCTGTCAAGAACTTTTCTGGAGAATCTCCAAGCCCCGCGTGCGCCAGGAGGTTCGAGACAACCTTCTCGGAAGTACGAGAAGCTCTTCGGACGAGGTCCTGTAAGAGCCTGTTTCCCTGTCGACAACGGCGGATGAAACGATCGCCACGACTTGGTTCGGCAGTCTTAGCTATAAGGCAGTCGTCGCACATTCGCTTGACCTGCTGTATAGGGGGAGAGTCCTTCGAATCTTGGATTTCGAACATGCTTGGACGCACATCGATAGTCAAGACTTTGTGTCCGCACACGTGCTGCGTGTTATAGATGTTCGGCATGTTGTTGGTGATAGACAGAGTTGCTTCTCTCGGACTCGTCGCTTAACCGATCGGTTAGAGGGCAACCACCTGAGGTATTAGGATTTGACTGTGTATCAAATGACACCTGAAGGAAGGCAATTTGGGAAGAAAGTCTATAGGCAGAGCGCCGCGGCGCTTTTGTGGTGGCTCTGGCCATTAGCTAAGCTGCCCGAACAGTGTTTACTCTGACAAAGAACAGCACAATCGCATTGTTCATTTTATTGTCCCTCGGTACTACGATAGACCGACAGAAGGGCTTTAATGTAGCACAAAGAGAAGAGAAGTCTTTAAGCTATTATTACTAGAGTTGTCCAAGTCCCGCCGTGATAATACGACTTCTTAAAGTGTAGGCTTTAGGCTTGATTCGCGAATATGCCGACTACATATATAGAATTCCTAGCTTTACTAGATTCCGGTCACTCATATTTGTCAAATTCATAGCTTCAGGTATCGGTCGATACATGCTGTAGTGCTCTTTCGAAAGATCTAATTGCATTGTTGCACCTGGGCTGTCTCGTTTGTCGATGGTACACAATTAACCGAATGTATCTTCCACCATTTTGTTGAAAGTCTTCAGCGAGAGATTTCGCGTATTGATTTCCCGAATAATGATTTGGCGCCTCATAATAGTTATGAGGCCTACTTGAAGTGCATAAGGCTGCGGAAGAAGCTGAACTCTTCTTCTGACATTGGTCCCGATTATGACTTGATGCCTCAATATTCTCGCTTGTGACTCCATACAGTTCCTGGAATTAATTAGAGCGCCCGGCGAGTGCGCGTACGGGAGGCCTCATTTCCTTCCGGTAGATACTTATATGCGATTCTGGCACCCACCTACTCTCTTCTCTTTTCGTTACAAACTACGTCCACCACAAAAAAAATTGATGATTCTCCCTCTCGGGGGGACAAACTTTGCAGACGGGTTTCCCCTGTTGTTATAAGCCCGAGGGATTCCTTGGTCTTTATTGGCGAGTGAGCCAAATTCTTATCGCAGATCTTCAGCTTCAGGCTGGAGTGATCTGCGCCTCTTCAGCAATCATTTCACTCTACTCACATCTCGAAGGCAAATACGTTATAGAAGATCACACCTCTTTCTCTCCGCAGCAAGACCATGGAGAGCTTTGCACTTCTCACGTTCAAAATGATCATTCGTCCAATGTAACCTTTCAAAGCCTGGACCCAAATCCAACCCCTTTTCGAGACTCAAGTGCGACAAGTTTATACTTGGGTGCCGACTTTGCGGATGACTGCTTCACTGCATTCTCATCCAACGAGATTTGGCTACCAGAACTGTTTCCACGACTTAGTCCCCCGCTCCACCATCTTTACCTCCCGAATTACTCTTTCGAAGACTGCTTGAATACCGTGCACGTTGCGGAGAGCTTCAGACGGTAATAGTTTTTCCACAATTCGACATATCGACGATCCAGCATCGTGGCTGTCAACTTTCGATGGAGTTTTTCCCGCAGGAGACATTGACCTATCGTATCAACAACAATCCGTAATGTTGAACCCTTCAGCATCATCTCCAGATTCAAACACAACAGTGATCCAAGATTTCCAAGCAATATCTTCTAGAGTCGAAAGCGGAACTGACGTCGCCCTGTACACCATTCCCTGTTCTCGACAGACCAAACAGGATGCAACGAGGAGTGCGATAGCCTACAAGACCAACGCTGTGAAAAATAATTCAAAAAGCCCAGTCAGAAAGTCTACAGACTTACCGCGCTCTTCAAGTACATCCACCGACGCCTCAGAAAACTCGCCTGTATCAACACCACCGCCCCCCTCCAAACTCCCACAGTCGATCTCCTGCTCATGGCCCAATTGCAACAAAGCATTTCCATCAACAGGCTCCTACAAGTCAGTCGTTCTTCCCACACTCTATCCAGCAGCAAACACTGATATCCTCCAAGCCACCACACTCGCTACCACACGCTCCCTCAACGCTGTCTCCACTGTCCATCTCGCTTCGCCATGAGAGCAGATCTAGACAGACACGTAAACTCTCGACACATACGCACCGACAAGTTCTATTGCACGGTATCGATTTGCAAACGTAGTCGACATGGCGGCTCCCATTTTGCGCGCGAGGATAATTGTAAAAGACATATGAAGAGGAAACATGGGTCGTAGAATAATGCTAGAATTCGAGATTAGATCATCAGTCATTTCCTCTGAAAGTTTTCCATGGGCCAAATGCCCTTTCATGTTGACAAGTCCAGATCGCATGTTTTGGGTATTCCACTTTAGTCGCGAAGTATATACCAAATCTGCCTAGTCCATGACTCAAAGTGATTACGCGAGAAAGTAGACTTATCTGGTTCTATCGTGAGATATCTCTCTACGCAGCCTGACTCCAAAAAGGCGCATAAAGCCCCGGATCTTCGAACATCGAAACTTTCCAGAAAGCACCTTGTGAAACATAAATTTCGCACCAAGCTAAATACGTAAGCTTGAATGATTTGACAGACTACTCAGACTACTCAGACTAACATCGTGCGTGGACTTGAAATCGAGTTGAGTAGCAAAGTTGAATGACTAGAGTTGATTGTTACCCTCAACTACTCCTGATTTTTGAAGAGTAGTATTCATCACTCAATCCAATTGAACTTAGCTAACACAGTTGTACGTACCTCTATCATTTTCACGATGCTCCCATTTGCGCTGTTTATTTTCGTGAGGCTTGTTTTGGTTTGAGAATGTATACATCTTGGCGTTCTGTATCTTCTAGCTAAAATTGCGAGTTTGAGTCGTGGTCTGTCATGAGTTGTGGCATGGGATGACTGTTGTATCGTAGTATGTGCGGTACTATCGAGTAAAGAGTCTCAAGACGCTTAATGGCTCCAAAGAAGTTGTGAAATTATAGGTATATGAGATTTTATACGTAAATCAGGGCACTAAGGAGAGGAACCCCTCCAAGAACATATCTCACTTCTGTGAGCTACACCAAGTGACAAGGCTAACGACGAGGTCTATCTCCTCTAAAGGATCCGTATATATCCGTTGCATTACTCGTTATCATAGCCTCTCATCCGTAATTTACAATGGAAGCGTCTCCTCCCCTTCCTCATCATCACCAACACCCTTGTTGACAGCCCTGATCCCTTCCCCTCTGATCTCAAATTCCACCGCTCCTTTCAAACCCGCACCACTCCCCCCAACATGCGGCGCAAACACGATTTTCATCCACCGTCGCCACCTCCTCAGACTAGGCGCTTCTCCATCATCAGCAACGACAATCGCGCGTCCATAAACAGGTCGTTTAATAAGCGCAATACGACACGCTATCTGGGCTGTCCATACTAATCCCAAACTTGGGGTTTTCATATTCTTGCTGATGAGCAAGGAGGGCGATGGATCATCGCCCCAGCCTGTGAACCATCGCTGTTGATGATCTAATGAGAGCGGATCAGGTGTTGTCTGAAAGGGCCCCTGTGACGCTGCTAGTGGAAGTGCGCTTGAATTTGGAGGCACGGCTAGAGAACTAGATGGTATTCCAAGCCCACCGCTTCTTCGTGCTAGAGGACTGCTTTGTGTAGCGTTTCTCTGCATGGCTGGACTACTTTCTACATTCACGATACTACCGCTGTTACTGTGTGCCGAGAATCGATCTGCGACTTGATTTGCGACTACTATCGCGATGTTGTATTCTCTTGCGAGATTTCTCAGTAATTGCCCTAATTTCACCAGCTCTGCGGATCGCTGGGCCATGTTCGCAGCACTGTTCTGACCTCCACCTGCACCAGGCCTTTCGAACTCAGCTCTGTAGTTCGCCGCTACGGAATCTAGAATTATGAGTCGGATGCCATGCTTTTGAATTTGGACTGGAACGTGGAAACGGAGGATGTGGTCTTGGGCTTCGAGATCGTTGACGACTATGCAGTGGACGGCATCGAGAGTTGGTTTTTGAGAATGCGAAGCAAGCAAAGGGTGCGAGCGGAGTAGTTGAGAGAGCCGGGTGATGGGCAGAGCGGACTCGGTGGATAGATAGAGGGTTTGTGTTGAGAGACCATGAGGGGCGGGAAGCTGGGCTGCGAGGAGGAGGGTTAGGAGGAACTGAGTTTTGCCTGCGCCGCTGGAAAGAATTAGTTGTGATCTCGTAGGAACTACGAAGGCCTACCTTTCGCCAGTGAGTTCTGTTATATATCCAGCAGGAATTCCTCCCCCCAAAGCACGATCCAGATCATCGTCTAAAGTGCTGACAGTACTCCAGCTCTCCAGCAACTCCTTTCCCTTCTTTTTCAACGTTACTTTCGGCGCCTCATTCGCGTCTTCATTAATCCCTAGATCTGCCTGTAGCGCCGCAAGTACAGCATTACATAGTCTTTTCACATCAAGCAGTGGAAGCTGCGCGCGCTTGGCAACCTCGACGCAGTCTAACGTGAGGAGGTCTGCGGTTGTGACCTTGTGCTTTTCGAGTGAGGGTACGAGCCGTACATATTGATGAGTCGGAAATTCAGGTAGGACAGTTGTGAGGTCTGTCATGGAGGCATATCAGATTGGGAGGTGGGGTTAGAGATGTTTGGAAGACGCGTCGGATCGTGCAGATAAGAACGTGTTCACGTGACTCGATGTCCTTCAAAACTGACCCAATGTTTTTAATATATTCCCTTAGTTACTTAAGTACTCACTTACTAGTGTTTTTGGTAATAGTATGTAGCAAAGATATCACATATCATTTGTACCAACAAATCTGTAGCCTTCAAAATTATTTGACGATATAATAATAGAGCAGTCGCGTAGGTGGATATTATACAAATGTATCAGGTTACATAACATGACTCAAGCCAATTGACTCTCAAGAACCTGCATTTCCTAGACAGGAACCACAAGAACCTAGAATCTCTCTGATCAAACGCTTCTCATCGTACCTCTCGCAGAATAAGACCTAGACGCAGCCGCAATTTTCCTCTCTTTTCTCAATTGTCGTAACTCATCAGTGAGAGTATTATTCTCACACTTCAAACCCTTGTACTTATTTTCCCTGACCTAACGCTTAGTAATAAACCACTCTAGCCGTTGACACACTTACAAGCCTGTCATATAATATCCTGAAACAAGCGAACTCCAACAAATTACATTAATGGCAATCAAACCTTTCGTGCTCAACATCACTACCGACCTCGCCAACCTTGCCAATTATTGTAATCAGGCTTCTGGTCTCGCAATCCGGTGACAAACCACCGCGTCTCCGGCAATTTTGATTCAAGCACTTTACAAGATCGGTTACTAAACCAGATATCAGAAACGACGATTAAGTAGCGGGGATTAGACTTACAGTGAGACTGCACGAGCTGTCGCGAGCACAGTACCAGCTCCACATAAACCCAAGGAAAATCTCAAAAGTCGATCAGCAGAGACTTGTCGCATCATGAATTGACCCAATTCCAGAAAAAGGATGGAGATGTGGTTGTTAAATAGTTGAAATTCGAATGAAACTTGCAATACATGACTTATGCGAATCGGGAAATAGTGAGGGGAAACAAAGCACGGGTTCGCCGGCTTTGTATTTAAGTAGTGTAGACTCTGAAATGAGGGCGGGGAAGCCTGTCTCTGGATATCACTTGACACTTCAAATACACGAACTTATAGTTACTTCTTTTCAGTGTATTAAATGAGTTGAGTTGAGTTGAGTAGTTTGAGTAGCGCTACATACGTCATTTTGAGCTAATCAGATCGCTCAGATCTAGATAAGCGAGATGGGCTCGCTTAGTAGTAGAGGCTCTCGCTTAGTAAATATATATTTAATTACTAATATAATATACTATTTATAGTACTACTTAAACTACTTAACCTAATTTTTACTACTCAACTCAACTTAACTCATTAAGTAGTTTGAGTTGAGTTAAGTAGTTTAAGTAGTTTGTGAATACACTGCTTCTTTTGACACAATTGCCATTGACCTGTATCGCGTCGTCGACATCGATGCAGGACAAGCAGCACTCAAAGCCGAAGCGAAATCGTGCAGCCGCTAACTTCAAGATGGGTAGCTTTGTAGTTGTGCGTCTAGATGGCGAACGAACTATGATAGATCAACCAGAGGTTTGAGAGATGTCGTTGGAAGCAGTCCGTGGTGTATTCCGTATGCTAGGGACGATCGAGGGGAACGGGCCATACCGAAGTGGGGTCTCTCGGCTAATAAGCTCGAACTACGTAACACTCTAGACCTCACTTCCTTCTTTCTTCATCATTATTGTATAACAGTATTTATATCGAGGTCATTCATATCGTTTAATTTTTTACTTAATAGTTTCCTCTTAAGTCGGTATTCAGGGTAGTACTTTACGATTATATACCGAATCCGTATACCTGAAGGCGGAGTTCGCATAACCTGTAGAATGTATCCTCCTCTCCTACCCCTGTTGGCTTGGATGACGTGTACGCACTAGACCGTTGTCTTCTGACATACAGCTTTCGCAAGTCTTCAAGACCTTCTATAATCTGGAGGGACTAGTGGATAGTGGGATCTCGTTAGTATCAGGATAACGACAGAGATACCCTCTAATTTAGGGTTGAATTCCGAAGCATACGATGACAGATCCATCTATGGAATTTCCCCTCACGCTTGTAAACCATCCCCAGAAGTCAGATGTCCAATATATTGTACACCGTTGCCTCCAGTGTTGATGTCATCATATAGCTCCCTCTTTGGACTATTTCCATTTCGACGGATACTGTTATGATATACGCAGAAGTTATAGTCCACCACATTCTTATAGTTTAGAACCCTGAATTTCGGCGTTATATAATTGTAATCTCTCGTGGTTCAACTTTGTCACGCCACTTTGTGAGAGCACTGCAGTTCTGCGCTGCGCCCCTGGAATTTAGATACCGCTTAAACCTGGCTAGTCCGATCCGCTGAAAGCAGTCGCCGGATGGAAGAAGGTATATTCCGATGGAAGTGAATGTTGAACTATACACATTTGTGCAAAACCCCAAATATTGCATCCGTACAAAGTCGATGCCGTTCTCTTGTTCTTTCAAGGAGTCGAGTTCGGTTCCGGTGAGGTACCAGTTTACCGTAATGCACACATTTTCCGCTTCAAGCAGGAGATAATCAGCGACAGTCTCGGAAGGATAATACGTAGCATCTCTACCCAAATGAGCCTTGTGTATTTTGCCCGAGAAATACTTTTGAGGTCTTAGACGTCCTCTGACGACGAGTTGGCCGCAATCGATGGCACCGAATGGAATATTAGGAACTTTCAACTGCGTCTCGTACTTTAATATCTCAACTTGATAATCGCTCTCAGAAGAATGATATGTCGAACCAGAAACATGATCAGCTGAAGCCCATGACCACGTTGGGGCTACAAACAATTGCCGTCTTCTTCCAGGCATATTGCTACGTCCAGAACGACCGCACCAGAGTAGTCCTTCAGGCATGGAACGCCACCATATGCTGGCTAGGTAATGATCTCCCAGGAATTTTCGTGTCTCTTCAGCGATTGCTGCAATAGCGACAAGTCTATCCTCTGGCTCAGTAAGCTTTCGACCACTATACTCAGTCACTAGCCCGTACCAGTGTGTTAAATGATTAGATTTGATTTGATTAACGACCCTAAATCAAATCTAATCAACTAAATAATCAGATTAATCTAATCTAATCTAATCTAATCATGATTAATTTGATTAATCTGATTAATATAATTAATATGACTAATATACTAGCCGAGCTAATTAGAGAGGTAGGATTATACTTAGTAAGTATAATT
>QYAH01000149.1:0-51815 GCA_003988945.1 Chaetoscypha palmicola | reverse complement strand
ATGATTAGATTAGATTAGATTTGATTAATCTGATTATTTGGTTGATTAGATTTGATTTAGGGTCATTAATCAAATCAAATCTAATCATTTAACACACTGACCATATGACATATTGTAAAGCATGATATTCATCCTTATAAACAACACGCAGCCACTCGCAGAGACACGTACCAATTCCTCGTATCTGATTGTTGACTGCCTCATCATCACCTAAGTATGCAATGGAAGAAGGCCACGCAAAACTCGCGACTCTTATGGGCGTATACTCGGAGGTCGCGATTGTTCGACGATTCGCCGCCTTGAACACGCAGAAGATATTATACTTGCAGGCTGGGCTGATGGAACTGAAGTTCCAATTATCGGCTGCTTTGGCTGCTGTGCAGGTCGTGTTTGTTGGGAGTGCTGATGGAAGGAGTACTAGTTTGGCTCTTAGTGAGATAGGATACCGCGACCGTAGCATGGAAACAGTGTTAATGGCGATGTATATCAGACGGAAACAACGAGCAGAGATTCCATTACGCCTCTGCACATCGAGGGGATTTCTAACGGTATATCGAAACACATTCAGTCTCGCACTCCGCCATCTACCTGCATATCCCAGGTGCCACTCGCAGATCACATCCGTTAAGTGAAGCACTCATATCTGCCATAGCCATCATCATCACCACTAAAGCTTCGCCAAAACCGCCTCGGCACTCGAAACAGTAACCTCAGCCCCCGGTTCATTCTCCGCATAAGTCACCTTGCCATGATCAATAACCAACGCATATCTCCCCGTCCTCTCCCCCTTCATCCACCCGACCTCCGTCTCCGTAAACTTCTGATCATCAGACAAGAAAAGCTATCTCAAATTAGCACGGGTCCCACCTCCCAGTCCACGCCTCCCGCAATCAACAAATGAACCTACAATATCATCGCCCTTAATCCCATTCGCTTTCCCCCACGCACTCATAACCCACGAATCGTTAAACGCAATGCACGCCACGACGTCTACGCCTTTGCCCTTCAGCGCGCCGAGGTTCTCGATGAAGCCCGGGAGGTGTTTGGCGGAACAGCCTGGGGTGAAGGCGCCGGGGACGGAGAAGAGGACGACTTTCTTGTCAGCCCATTCTGTGGATCGATTAGCAGAGCGTTATCTGAGGAGGAGTTGGAAGCGTGTGCCTTTGCTGGCGTTGTAGCGGATGGGGATTCCACACGCGGTGATATCGCTCTTCTCCTCTACGTACGGGACCCAGCCGAAGGTCACGCCGGAGGGGAAGCTGTCTCCTGCTGCGAGAGGCATGTTTGTGTTTTAGTTTGGTAGATGAGTGAGTTGGAAGGGGATGTATGTTGATGAGTGAAAGATCGAGAATTGTCAAATGGCGCAGAGATAGCTCAGATAAATAAGTTACAGTATCCGTCGTCGTAGCCGACGTTCGGAACGCCCTCGCCATAGTGGGGGTCCGCCAATTGTGGGGCACGCTAACTGAGGGGTCCTCCAGGGTAAACTACAAGTACTTCTTCTTTTACTACGCTCCAACCATTCCTATACGCGGCTCTAACTCAAATCCCAATATCCCTCTTACTACCCCCCTATAAATCTTATAATTCCATCATCTCACATGGTAGTATTCCAATTACCCTCGCCCAGCACAGCAAACAGGGATACCACGGCCACGCTCTCTCGGCAGCAATTGCGTCACAGCTTATCCAATCCCGCGAATCTAGAACCGCCATCTCGGCTGGACCCGAGACGGGTATGGCTTCCCGCTGTGTATTGTTTGTAAGTCACTTCAGTCGCCTCCAATATCTCGTGACATTTAGATTTCGGAAAGGGATTTGCCGGGATGGAAAGTAGATGTCATGTTGACTGGGTGCCGAATGTACCGAGTCCTACGTATTTCTTGTTGACTGCGACGGAGGCGTGGATGATGTATTTGCTCGGGATTGCAGTAGAATCGAAGGCGATGTCTCCTCGTTACCTAGGTATCAGTCGGAATAAACCCCGTGCGAGCCTGCGAAAAGAGATTCCCCGCGGTTTGGTAGCGATGCTTTGCGTGTCTACAAATGCGGAATCGCATCCGCAAAGAGACTGCTTTCGTCACCGATGAAGTAGATGGATGAGTGAGCCTCGTACGTACTTGGTGGTATTGCAGGACTCCAGGTGCAGTGCGTACTGTAGGTATCTTCAATACCAAAACCATCAACCACTCCACCCTTCCAAACCCACCACCTCGACTCTTCCTCAACACCAGTACCAGTACCAAACCCTCCTCTCCCATCCCACAACTTCCACCACTCCCCTCCCAACCATGGATTTCACGACCCCCAAACCCCCCCTTCCCCCCTTCACCCTCTCCTCCGCGCACACCAAGGTAAAAGCCGCCCAAGCAGCCTGGAACAGCCAAAACCCCTCGCTCATAAAATACGCCTACACACCAGACTCCATCTGGCGCAACCGCGATCACTTCTGCCAGGGCACCGACGACATCGTCGCGTTTCTGACGGCGAAGTGGGAGAGGGAGATGGGATATCGACTGCGGAAGGAGATGTTTGCTTTTGGGGATGATAAGGTATGTGGAAACCCCGGGAATGGGAAGGGGAGCAGGGGGATAAACGGCTGATGGGAGAGGGAGGATAGATTGCGGTGCAGTTTTGGTATGAGTGGTATGATAAGGAGGGACAGTGGTGGAGGACTTATGGGTTGGAAGACTGGACGTTTGCAGGGGATGGGAGGATGAGGAAGAGGATGATGAGTGGGAATGATGTGAAGATTTCCGAGGGGGAAAGGTGGTTTAGGGATGGGGTTGATGTTGATAGTGTGGAGATTGGTGAGAAGCATTGGTAGAGGTGGTGACTCTGGTATAGCTCACGGATGGGGCTCTTGCGTTTAATGTCATCGTCTATCGCTCAACTTCTTCAATCCTAAAATCATCGCCACCTTCATTTCGCACCCATCCTCCCATCACACCCCTGACGTCCTCCTTGACATTAATACGTACCTTTAGTAAATCTCCCTGTTTCAGATCTAGATACTTTGCTTGCCCAATATATTTCTCCAGCACAGGTGCTCCCGTCTGAGAAGCGACTTCAGCTGCGAGCTTCGACATGCGCCTTTTACAGACTCTACTTGCTCCTCGCACGTCGAATTGCTTTCTCCCCTGTAGTGTTCCACCAATAATAGTCTCGCTCCCATGTGGTGTCCAGGAAGAAGATATGTTTGAAGGTACGAGATCCCACGCACCAGTCTGTCTCCTAGAGTACACGAATTCTTTCTGCGTCCCAAGCACCCGGAATGGCTTGAATGCATATCCATTTTCCCATTCCCTTCCATCTAAATCTTTCAATCGACCCGATGCCGAGAAAGCCCGCTCAACCGCTGTTCTTGACAGTTGAGACTCTGGGAGGACAAGAGAATGAATATACGTGTTTTGTGGCGATACCAGCAAGGAAGCCAGCGACGAGAGCAAAGAGGTGCTTTGCTTGAGGGCAATTTTATCGGTGCATGATTTGGAGAGCGTTGGTGGTGCATCTGGCCGTGACGGCTTCCGACGCGTGACGCCTAGGTTCGAGAAATATCCTCGACCTTGGAGCATTGGCTCTTCCGCTAAGGCATCTGGTAGAGACCAAGGTGTTGCGTCTTCTTGTGCGGCCATAGTGAGTTCCATGCTCGCGTCTCCACCTGCCTACAAGGTCAGAATGTGAGGTGTGAGTATGGTAAAAAGTGATCACCGACAAGGAGCTTCTGAGCAATACATGTAAAGATCGATACCGTCGCGTAACGCAAAAGGCTGGAAATGAAATTCCGTTATCTCATGCTCACCACGACGGCGAATCAGCCCGGAGGAGCCATCCTGTGATGCTACTAAAGCCAGACACTCCTCTAAAATAAATCGATTGAAAGAGCGGATGGCTAAGATCTCAGCGTGCCAATCATGGAGCGTGACACCTTGCGCTCGAGAGATGTGTTTTTGAGGAAGACATTTCATGCCTGTCCTTTGGACGTCAGTCCGTGTTCTCATTAAACGCTCCAAGAAAAGCTTACGCTGCCGCGAGACATGTCAACGTCTTTGAGTCTCTATCTACATCAATATTAGCCTGTTTATTCGGTCCGAGAGGGTGTGCAGGTCAAGATACCATATGCCACGATGCCACTCAAAGGCACCCATTCCCTCACGTCTGCGGTCCTATTTTGGGGCTTTCTCTTCTTCTCCCAAGTGTCGAACTGTTTCAAGACGACATCTGCAATCCCATCTCCGGTGACTTCCATCACATGATAGTAAACCGCTTCCACATGCAATTTGAGAGAAGCAGCGAGCTGTAAGCTCAAAGGAGGAAGGAAGAAAGTTACCTCGTTACGAACTGCCAACGCCGGAATATTCCCGCATTTCAGGGGTCCACGAATGAACGTCATTCAGCCTTGTCATCCGAACATTCCTCGAAAAGGAAACAACCATGAGACAAATACGTTGTGAATTCGCGACACAGTGCTTTTTAATATGGCACTGAATCCTCTAAGTAAGTTCATCTGGTACACAAGCATGACTTCCATGCAAATGACCCGACACCATAACTAACAATGCTTTCTAATCTGCTAGTATCCAAGGCTCGGAAGGTTCGTCAGCCCCCTCCATTCTGATATTTGCGCCGAGATATCTACAACCAAATACTGATATCACGACCAGCCGAAATTCGACCTCACACTTCGGGTACGGCCCCTCGGCAGCTCAGCAGAACACGATACTAATCCCTCAGCCAGATCCACGACCTCAACAACGTCCCCCTCGTCACAGGCAACTCCTTCGTAAAATGGCATCTCCCGACATCCACCTCCGCCGAACACCGCGGGCGCACGTCCAAATCGCCCATCCTCGAACACAAAGTCTCCTGGGACTACGAGAAGACCATCGCGGTGCGTCTGACGATCGATAAAGCGAACAACCTCACCGAATCCCTCATCCACTTCGAAGTCATCCAGGATTTCCACAACATCGGCACGAAGCTGGATAGAGTGACTCTAGGCACATTGAGTCTGAACCTCGCCGAATATGTAGAAGAGAGCGAGATGGTGATGGCGGGGCCAGACGGGAGCGAAGAAGGCGTCGTGCGCCGCTATCTCATGATGGACAGCAAGATCAACAGCACCCTCAAAATCGGGATCCTGATGAAGCAAATCGACGGGGAGCGGAACTTCGTCGCGCCGCCTCTGAAGACCGCAGCTGTGTTCGGAGGGATAGCAGGAATCATGGCCGGCGAACAGGGCGAGCCAGATGATCTACGTGCGTTTCCTTTTTCGTTATATATAGGTGAGATGAATCTACTAACACGCTTGCTCGCAGGCACAGACATGCCCAGCATCTCAAAATCCCGCGATCAGGGCGAGCTACAAGATATGTACCGGCGAGCGCTCGCCGCAAGCTGGGCGGCGCAGATCAACGAGTTAAGCGCGGACCAATGCATCGAGGATATATTCAACGGCGGCGATGGCTGGAAAGACACCTACAACCCTTCGTCGGAGTCTGGGAATCTGATCCCTTCAGGGACGCCGAGTATAGCACCGCACATGATGACTTCCCAGCACGAGCATCACTCGGACGAAGATCATGCGCGGCGCCATCATCGCTCACATTCGGGGAGTAGTGCGAAGAGCGGACATACGATTACGAAGAAGAGGAGTCGGGGGGTGATGAGGGGACATCATAGACAGAGTGCGAGTCAGGATACGATGGGCATGGGCATGGGACGGCAGGTTGACGGACATGGGGAGAGTGAGAGTGGGAGTGGGAGTAATTTGAGTGAGAGGAGTGCGGGGAGTGTGACGAGACATGCGAGGGAGGTGGATGAGTTTGATATGAGGGAGGATTTGGTGGCTTGGAGATTACCTGAGACTGCGATGGCGTGAGGGGTGGGGTGCGAGGTGCGAGGTGAGATTCATTGTATAGGTTTGGTGCTGGTTGGATATTCGGGTTACACTTTTGCGGGCGGCGTTGGATAGGTATATAGACTCAACCTCGTTATAATGATACATACCTTCATCTTGAATTTGTTCACTATAAACCCTCCTGTATTTCAAGCAAAAGAGAGAATTATATATTAGAAACAGTGTGCTAATACACACGTGAAAGTTTTCAATATATCCTTATTTACACAAATACAAAATCACAGCCGGCTCCCATCCAGTCTCTGCCATCGCTGTCAATATACCCACAAACGCCATGCCACACCTGAAACTCTCGATTCAGGGAGAGCTATAGTAAATGGGTCAGATACGCCGACCGATGCATATACGAAACATGCCTTTCCTCCATCCGTGACTGAAATTATTTGCGTCCGAAAATGCCTACCGGTTCGCCAGCCTACAAACTCCTTGAAAATGGCTGTTCATCGATATAACGCATGAGTGATAGCCCATCGCCATCTATGCAGAATATGAAAATGGATGGGGGTGTGATTAATTCGGCGAGCTTAATGTCTGGCTTGATTCCGAATCCGCGCGCACTACACCTGGTGCTGATTTCCCGTTGATAGTGGGTGTTCCGTGGATCTTTGGAGAGCCATTGAGCGTGCTTTTGGGGGGAAGTGGTCTTGATTTCGAGTCGCCGTGGATGTTGGAGGTATTTTTGATCTTTAATTTGATGCCACTCGAGGAATCCGGTGGATCGGCTGGTGGTGGTAGTAATCCTGGTTTCACACCTCCTTTTCCGTGTAACCATTTGTTTTTTCGTTCTTTTCCGCCGAGAAGGTCTTTGGATTTCTTGATGATTGGCTTGATGACTTTCTTCTTGGGTTCTACGACCGCGGCGCCGAAGTCTCCGTCGTTGTCATCGTCGCCGCCATCCTCGTCTTCGTCATCGGTTGCTGGGGCTTTTTGTTCGAAACTTAGGTTTGAACTCGATAATTGAGAAGCAGATTTGGCCATTTTGGGAGCTTTCAGTTTTGTGGCCGGGTTCTTCTTCAGTAATTTCTTCTTTTTCTGAGGCGAAGAATCAGAGTCGAAATCATCTCCAGCCTCCCTCTTGTTTGGACTGGTCTTGCCCTTCGAGTTGGGGATCGTAGGAGGAACTGGTGTTCCCGTTCGGCTGCCTGGAGGCGTGCTTCCATTCTGGCTACCTGTACCATTGCCATTCTGAATCTTCAAGAGTGCTGCTCTTGACGAGTCTCGACCACCACCTCCAATACATTTGATCATATGATTATTCATGCGTTTAATAGGGAGGAACGTATTACAATTATGACATTTGGCGTGTGGAAAAGATATTGGTTTTGGCGCTTCTCCGGGTGGGGGCGAGGGGTTCGGAGAGTCTTGGCTACCACTGGGGGTATTTTCTTTCGCGGATTGTAGTAAAGGATTGACCATATCTTTCTTTTTCTTCCCCCGCCCGGGTCCTTCCATCTGAAATGTCTGACCGTAAATATCATGATATGGTTTGTCAATATATGGTCGTTTCTTGCAGAACTCCACTCCAGGCTCTGGCTTTCGAGAACCAGCCCCATCGCTGGGGTACAAAAGGCGAGGCAGATGACATTTCGGACAAATGACTTCCTTTGTGGTCTTCAGCGGATTTCCAACCAAATAGACTTTGCCGTCTTCATAGATGGCGGATTCCAATTCCACCCTATGTGATGGCTCTGGGGCAGCCGGGTTCGAATCGTCTGAGGGTGGCGCTGTTTGAGCAGCTCGTTGCTCGACCAAGATTGCAGCAGTCGTGGCTTTGGCCATCTTCTCCTCACGATGCGTTTTGAGAACTATATCGTGAATAATGTTGTAGACTATGTCATCCAATATCGAGTGTGCCTAGATAGGAGGTCAGCAGCGGTCCAACTTGCCCAGCGACTGCAGACGTCAGATATTGAAGAAAAGTAGATTTACCATGTCGCCCATGTTGTCGGAACGATTCTCATCACGAGGAACAACAATGCCCGTTTGTGGAAAACTATCGTTGGTCGACATGTTGGGGTGGTTAGGCTGCGGTGCGGTCATCTACGGATTCGGGGAAAAGTAACGGTTGCAAATGCACTCAGCAATGAGCTGCAGGAAGGCGAAGAAAGGATGCTGGAAAGGCCACCATGAGGGCTACTGGTTTCCAAAGCTTATTCAGAGCTGCAAATGGCAAAATGAGGATATACTATCGTGCACTCGACGTGGGACGTGGCTTAAAAGAGGACAATTTGGTCGTGAACGCCAGGTTCTGAAACCAAGCTTCAGTGTGGATTGACGTTCACCCAACAGGCCTGGCTGCTGGCAGAATTCCGCGCTTAAATTTAAGGTTTGGTGGAGTGCGAAAGGCGGTGGGCTGAATCGGGCGAACTATCCGGGGCCGAACGATTCTGGGCCCATGGCTACCTAGGTATGAGGATGAATGAAATCTCGCCAGGGGAAATAAGCAACATCTGCATCTTTTCTCGGGGTGGAGGAAGTTCATTCGAGACCTTGGAGCGCGCTTCATGTCGCATCGAAATCAATATTCAAATGACAAATATTAGCATTGAATATTCATACTTCACCATGGAAACGAACAGCAAATCCTCCCCACCATCCCACGCTCAACCATCAATACGGTCATTCTTCCAACCAAAGCAGCCAATTTACACACCTCCTCCAGCACCACCACTTCCCACGACCGCGACCAGAACCCAACCTCTTCTCCCTACACCATCAAAACTGTCGACGACGCATGTTCAGCCTCCATTAGCGACAACACCTCGCAAATCTACTTCCAATGTGACACTCCCAGCGCAGGCCGCCATAAGTCGCATACAAGCACAGCATATCCAACCACTTCGCAGAATCAATTCGCTCCTCCTTCCGATTCACTATCCAGACGCCTTTTATAACAAAATTTTGGCAGAAGGCTCAAAGCCCAACTTTTCGCGCGTGATAACATGGACCGACCCGTCCAACCCCGCCGACGCGAAAGTTATTGGGGGGATCGTCTGCCGCCTTGATCATACGCCTGCGCCCGACTTTACACCCACGAACCCGAGCGTTGTACCAGGAACCTACGACATGTATATACAATCGCTCGCTCTCCTTTCGCCATACCGAGGTAAAGGGCTTGCAACGGCAGTACTAGATGATGTTATTTCCTCCGCGGCGTCGGTTAGCATACAATCGCATGGGTTTCAGGTAGCGGAGTTGTACGCGCACGTCTGGACGGAGAACACAGAAGCACTCGAATGGTACACCCGGAACGGATTCAAGAGAGATGACCAGTTGATTGTCGGCTACTACAGAAAATTAAAACCAGATTCTGCGTGGATTATGCGCCGAAGAATGCAGCCCAGCGACCATCTACAAAATCAAGCTACCCTCCAACAAGCAGGAAATGGAACGTCTCCAATTTCAACAAACCCACCCATGACACATAGAGGAGCCGAGAAACAGGAAAATACTCCGTCGAGACCACTGATCAGCTCAGCGCGTTCTTTCCAAGACCGTGGGCCAGCGCAAGAGTGGAATGATCTTCCAGAGGAAATGATGGGAAGTTCATTGTTGAAACCCCCAAGCCAACTGGGATCTGCAGAAGGAAGCAAGACTAGTTCGAGGAGTAGTTCGAGGAGTGGCACTGCTGGGAAGAAAAAGAGAGCTTATCCTGCAGCGGCTTTCGGATCATAGGGGAGGTAGGATGGCAGTAAATAGTAGATTGAGTGATCGTTTGGTGTTGGAAGGAAACAAAAAGAGACTCTAGAAATAAATGAATTACGAATACCCATAATAATACACACAAATCCCATATTTCGGCCAAGTAGCATACGATTAGGGCTAAGTGAACGCCCCGCGCAGCAAAGAAAAGTTCGTGATATTTCTTTTAGGTGCGCTGGTACAGTGATGTTCATCTGTACTTCTCTAACCAAAAAAGAATTGTAGATAACCGACACATATTCGATGCTGCTGCAACTGAAAATCTGACCCCACAAACAAAAAGAAATTCCGTAACGGGGAATCGAACCCCGCGCTACCGCGAAACTCACGCTGAGTACCGTTGTACCTATGATTATGAGAGGCGGAAATGTTACCGATACACCATTACGGATATTTGATTGGACGATAAAGTGCTTTTATAAAATATATAGTGCATTCTAAGTTGTGTGCCCCAAGAAAGGCCGCTAAGCGAGAGCATGACTCCGCAACGTATGGAGACATCTTTTCGTATATTGTCAAATAACTGTTAAGTAATGGTTCGAGATTGTCTTGATTCAAGAGCTGATAGAGGACTCACAGAAGAGCCAGCGCTGCCGGAATTTTGTGCTCTTTCGTGATCTAATCTCCAGAACGGCAGGCAGTGAAGACTCACATATTATGATGCAAGGGGGATCGATCGAATGCATTAAACCTACCACAGAACCGGCAAGTGTGTACTTATTTGGACCAAATCCTCTGCTTGGCACCCGGTGCGCCATTCACCCTAAAGAATTGATCAGGTGGTTTAATATTATCGCGATGACAGCACTGGTAGCCAGGCTTGTCGAGCTGCGGTAGATGGAATTGCCATACAGATTCAACTGCATCAAAGGCTTTCCGGCGACATCGAAGTGATGGATCGCTCCGTGGTTTGTCTGGAACCGCTACACATATTGTCCCATTGTTGGCAATGAAGTAACTGTGGCGGTACGGTGTGATTGGGCGTCCATTTCCTTTCATTCCATCTTTGCCATCACCAACCAACTAACAACTGGGGAACTCGTCTAGAATTTCTTTCTTTCTTTTCTCCATCCTCCCTCCCTCCCTCCTCCACGACATCCTACTCCGAAGTACATCCTTTCTTTAATACCGTGCTTCCCTACATCGCTCCCGTCTCTCGTGTTCCGTGCTTCTAGCTGTTTCTTGGTTTGTGGAGTCCCCCTCCTCCTCCTCCGTCCACCCTCTTTCATAGTTTTGTTGCACATCGCACCCCTACTATCCACCTACTATCCACCTCCTTCCTATCTACCTCCTTCACCTCCTCCGCCCTCTTTCATAGTTTTGTTACACATCGCACCCCTACTATCCACCCTGACTGGTGTCCCGAGACGGATCGATAATGTAGCTCTATGAACAGGATCCCTTTCACTGGGTATCACGAAGAAAAACCTAAATTCTGGTTTGGTTGCAGCCGATCACACTGATGCCCAAAGAGTACGTGAGAGCGACATTGAGGTTGCGAATTCGATAATCCATGTACGTCCATTATGATCTCGAAGAGAACTATCAATACAATTTATAGATTCGTTGATCTCGAGTTTTTGGCCAAAGCCTAGATTCTCCGGGACATTGCTGAACAGTGAAACACCAAATCTCTTTCTAGCATTCCAAGGCACAACCCGTTTCCTTTGACTCGACTAGTTTCAACAACTGCTCTGGAATATCCCATCGGAATGCCATGTCGTGGAATTCTCATTTCAAATTCAGTGGAAGTGCAGCATACAAAGCAAAATCAATTCTCTTTATAATTCTAGTGATAGTATAGACAAAGTGGACGACATTTTCGACCGATTCAGCTCGCTAAAGTCATAGAACGCTATGTTTTCCTACAGCAATGTCCAGAAACTAGTGGCCGGGGTTGGATTGCTTGCATATGGAGCCCACGCTGGTACTTGTCAGTGGAACTTGCCCCGTTCAAGTCTGATAACAATTCGGCTGACGCGTTCTGGTCGTCCTTTAGCTGCTAATGTATACGCCTGCGTTTACGCGCCAGCGCTTTCGAGTCCTTTCAATGTGAATTTCTGGGCCAGTGGTGCAGCAACACACTGCATGTATAACACAGGTCAAGATGCGCAATTGACCGTCACCTCGTCCGGTGTGTCTTGTACATTTGTGGGCTTTGTGCAATCGAAAAGTTCCTCCAGTGGTGGAGGTAAGAACCAGTTTCCCAGAGACAATTGTTTGCGTGCTGACCCCTAGTCTAAAGACTTGTGTGCCACGGACGATAGTACTTGGGTGCTATCATACAGCGCCACTGGTGGCTATTCCGGATCTACCCTTTCGAAATGGTATAGTCCAGTCTTCGGTCAAGATCATGTAGATCTCGTGGATCAATCCCCAAACACGCACCTCTGTGGTCAAGGCGCTAGATGTAGCTCGGTCAGCCAGAAATATAGCGGAACCCCTAACTTATATGTAAGAGCCCTTCTGGATTCCAAACCTTCTACCATTTATCGAGCATTTCACTAACCGACGAATTATAGGTCATTTTTGAGCCCTTTGGACTTCAAGGGGGGGAGAATCCTGGAGACGAGGAGGAGGGTGAAGTTGTGAATCCGGGAGAAGAAGTGGAGAATCCCGGAGAGGCTGAAGAAGAGGGTTCCGAAGGATTCGGTGTTGATATAGACAAGGATAGTTACGTCGACTATGTCTGGTCAGTTTTGGGAGGCCAAGATTCCGATGGTGGCAATGGTGGTGAGGATGGCGAGGATGATGACGAAGAGGGAAGCTATTTGTCATGGCTGGGTGACAAGTAGTTTGCAGGGATTAATCATTATCTCGGGCAACAAATCGGTGATCCTTTCACTTCTATGGGAAGACGACTTATTCGTGGGGTTTAGTGCAATGGATATTTGAGGAAGCTTCAGTCTGTAGTCGGGTCAATTACATTTGAATGAAAAGCATCAAGTAATATCCGCCAACAGTTAATTGTATTTACAACAAGGAAGCAACTGAAGCGTCTCCTGGACCTTGCGCAACCTTACTGTGAGGTACTGCTTAGAAGGCTAGTCACTTGTGCCATGAGTATGACTCAATCGGAAGTCACTACCGCACTAACTTTAAGTATAGCCCGAAAAGGCTTGAGAACAAATAAAGTATAGAAACTCAGCAGACAGGCGGGTAAGCAAATGTGCAAAGATGTGTGTGCACTGGAGAGCTTGGTCTCATCCTAACTATACTACATGTGCTCCAACGACTACCACTCGTGATTGGGTATATTTTCCCCCCTCCGGGGCTTCTCAGTGCTTCTTGACTTTCTCTTTGGGCTCCGACAACGAGAAGAGCATTACGTGGTGGGCACTTTCATCTTGATCACTCTGCTTGGCAGCTTCCTCCTTAGTCGACTTTTTGGAACTAGTAGTGCCATTAATCTCCTTGGTCGATGAACCATTCGCTTTGTCTTTTGCATCGATGTACTCGACATCAAGAGTACCGTCTTCAGTGTATCCCCACATCAGATCGAACTCGCCTCTTACGAACGCAGTACCCCACAACGAGCCTAACACCCCAGGTACGAGATAGAGAAGGGCTGGCTGGCCATGGTTGAAGATCCTGAGTACCACGAGGGTGACGACCATACCGATGATGTAGCCAGCAATACTAGCTTTGAAATATGTTTTCGAAAAGCGGGCGCCATCTGCAACTGTAGACTCCGTCTTTGCGGGCGACGACCGAGTCCAAAATCGCTCTCCCCACAGGCCAGTCGACTCAGCATAGGGCGCGGCGTTGGACTTGGACGCTTGCAGACTTAGCTTTTGTCCAGTAGCACCTGTCTGCTGGCGAAGATAGTGGATATAGAGGTCAAATCTGAGGGCGAGAGCCATCATGATACCTGGTAGAACGACGTCGCCTAGTCCTAACATAGCTCCCCTTTTGGGTCCTGGGAAGACGAGCTTGATGGGTACCTCGAGCGAAGTAGCAACGGTGACCATCATGGGAGTATAAAATACCATCACAACATCGTAGACAAATAATCCAGCCAATACCAAGGACCCAGTCCAGAAAGTGGTTGGAGATAGAAGCTGCAGTGCTCCGTAGCAGGAACCGAAGCCGAGCAAATTTGTCAACCACCAGGCCTTTCCGATGAAATTGTATAAGAAAATAGCAATGATGCCCAGCATGAGGCCAACAGCATCGTTGAATTGGACCCTCTGTTTGACAGACATTAACCCTCGTACGTGGCCGCGGAAGATCCAATGGTTTCTCAAGACATTGCGAACTGTCCATAAAGCTCGAATCATAGCGCTTGGAAGTGGAACACTGGAGAGAATACCGGGGAATGGACTGTGACTGCTTTCGGCACCCTCAGGCGACTTGGTGGAAAGGGCATTTAATGGTTCCGCTTTGACCTGTTTGTTGACTTTCGAGTCGAAGACATATACCGTTTTCTTATTTGACCAAATTTTTGGAAATATGAAAGTTGTAACGACGTTGAGAGCATCTCCAGCCAATTTTCCTACCCCAAAAACTCCAAGCAAAGAGAAGTACCAAGTGAGGATTTTGTTCAGGATTGCGGGATCCTCTAACCATTTGATGATGAAGTATAGAACTGCTAATATAATCGCAGCTGCTACTGGGAACATTATGGCGTCCGAAGGGGTGAGTCCTTCCACTGAAGGTTCTTCAAATACATCATCCTCTTCGTTCAGGTCGCTTGACTTCTTCGCCGAAGGAGGGCGGCGCAAGGATGAATGGGCCCCTACATAAATGGGAAATAGGGCAGCGACAATGAGATGAATGTTCATCTGGATCATTTCCCATTGGTCGTAGATTCTGTATCCGTGTTTACCAATGAATTGCAACACATGGCTTTCTCCGCTGAAGAAGCCTGAAATGCTGTCCATTTTCGAATACTCGTTGATTGCGGAGGCACGTGTACGAATTAAACTAGCTTCCTACGGTCTTGCAAGTTGTCCTTTTCGAAAACGACGAGTTGTAGCTGTTCATATCATGTTTGACGGCGTCGGAGTCTCCTGGATTACTCTCTGAACTTGGTATTGATGCCTTCAGTTGACGGTCTGCTCGCAGTATAAGTCGAGGGTCAACAGAGAATCGAGGGACAGTCAATATCGATCGACTGATAGCTGTGTTGCTGGGCAGATCAGATAGCGGTATGAAGGTAGGTTTTCGGAGTTAGCCAGCTTCAATAGTGTCACAAGGGGTGTGACTGCTTGCTTTTCCACGACGACTGACCAAATACAAGGCTAGCAATAAAAGTGGGGCGTAGCCTTGTGTCTTGGCACTCTTTGGAAAACAAACAAACTTGACTCTTATCCTCTCCAACAACCTCAACGTCCTTCTCAAATTGAACGATACCAGACTTGAATGCGCATTGTTTTAGCTTGAAAACACTGGTGTCCCGAAAACCTCAACATTTTCACCTCCACCCAGATCGTTGCGCACTTCCTTGTTACTTCCCTTCATCATGTCTACCGATGTAGCTTTCACAACATCGATGGTAAGTCCAGCTACTGCTCCTAATCTTAGTAAATTACTGATTTCCTACAGGGAGACTTCGTGGTGGAACTGTACAATGATCATGCTCCTAAGGTATGGAGTCGAAGTACGATTATCTATACATGTTCACACGCTTATTATCTTCCTAGACGTGCAAGAATTTCTCCGAACTCGCATCCAGAGGCTATTACGACGGCATAATTGTACACCGAATCATTCCCAACTTCATGGTCCAAACTGGCGATCCTACAGGGACGGGACGTGGTGGCTCTTCTATCTATGGGGAGAAGTTTGAGGACGAGTTCCACCCAGGATTGAGACACACAGGCGCCGGGATATTAAGCATGGCAAATAGTGGTCCAAACACGAATGGCAGCCAATTCTTCATCACGCTGGCGCCAACACCATGGTTAGATGGAAAGCATACTATATTTGGGAGGGTCAGAAGCGGGCTGGATAAAATCAACCAAATGCAAAGGGTGGAGACCGGCGCGGAGGACAGACCAAAAACTGAAGTCAAGATATTGAGCGCAAAGGTCGTCAATCGGGAGGAGGTCTGAGAATAGCAGGAAAACTGTTCGCGGACCCTGTGGTGTCTTTACGGCGCAGAGCAGAACCAGAAGGGAGTCCCACGCTCGCTCAAAATCCAACAAGGCACCGTGTTGATTTCTTATCAAGACATGAGTCCTCCACTTACTGCGGAGGCGGCCATTCGTGACCTTCGGTCATGCAGTACGTTACATGTACGTGATGGCCAATTCGACCTTGCGGGGAAAGCTTTGACGACGAAAAGGTTATACAACACCAGATTCATCTGTCGGCTGCGATGTTGTGAGACTTTGACTCACAGGTTGATAAATCTATTACCAAAGTACCAAGAGTGTTTGATCACAATTCTATCTCATCCAGACTATGGTCATCGTTCTTCTTACTCCTTTTTGAGATGAGACGACAAAGTTCACTGAAAGCTTGCCAACGACTCCATGCCAGAGAAACCGTCAAATCAAAGAAAATGTACCTGAGTTCTTCAAAATTGGTTGGACGACTTGTTTTGCAAATCATCCTGGCATAATTGGTAATTATGGCGCGAATGGTAGAAAGATCCTCGAGTGGAGCCAGAGCTGTTTTTCAGTCACACATATCTCGTGCTCTACGCAATGGACACAATATTGATGAGAATTCAGGGTACCACGCGTCGGAAAAAAAGCAGTCTAAGTACCCAAGTCGTACGGTTTAATCGCGAAAGGAGCTCCAAGGGCTTCTTGAAACTCCTTAAGAGCGCCTCAATCTTCTCTACACATTCTGCACACACTTCCGATAGTGTCGGAACAAGTCTGATCACACTCGTGTCTCTTAGGTAGAATAAGAGATATCATGTCACATCGCACAGCGTGTGCTGGAACCGATTCGCAATGAAATACATGTTGCTTACTCTCAATTATGGACACGACTGTAATAGAATTGTGATGTCTCATTCTTTTACAGAAGTACGGTCCAGATATCACAGCAATATAGATTCGCAAGAGGCAGACCTATCAAAGAGTTTTGAGAACGCCTCAATCCTCGCTCTATATTCGCTGCACAACTTTTCGATAGTGTCTGAGTCATTCTCGTGACGATTGTGCCTATAGTGTTGAGAATGAGATGACTTTCCTGATGGTCTATGGGCGAGCTAACCCTATCCCCTCGCTAACATTACTCTTAGGCTCTAAAGTTACCGCGAAAACAAGAGCGACAAGGAAAGTCATTTGGTATCTTTGCATCAAAACAGGTTCCTCCTAAATCCTCTCCATTCTCTCGCCTGGTTCCCAGACATCATCAAAATCTGTTGAGCAGCTGCGAAATCGCTCGCTCTCTTCGCCGGATGCACCGCCGCAGCCACTGTCTCTTTGATGCCTGCACTCAACCCCCTGGGTTCATCATCTGAGATGCTCGAGTCCTGTGATCGCGAATTCTGCAAGGATAATTCGAATTCTCTAGCAATAAGTCTGAGTAATCATCTCAATCGCATGCAGTTCTTAGTCTACACACCTCTCCATTTGATAAAACTCATATGGGTATCGGCTCGTGAGGAGTTTGAGGGGCTCTTTCAGGCAGTATACAATCCCAAATTGAGATGAATGAGATGTAATATGTATAATATTGATTGACCATAAGGTCATCGAGTTCGCATAGTGGAATCAATGTTGTATTTGAGTAATACATGCTTCTCGCCTGCTGAAGCAATCTGAGATTTTGCCCCTGGATTGTTCTCTGGTCAGACATTATGATAAGTAATGGTATCACCACATTCGAGCGGATTCATGTACTTATATCATTGTTCGAAGGCATCGCTTCTGCAATGCTCTTGCGATCGCGGAGCCTCGCTAATCTGTGGAGGTTGAAAGCACATATAGTTGAGATTCGATGCTAAGTCAATAATCCTTCATGCGACTGGTCGCCTTGCGACCCTTACATTCGCAGGCTATGGCCGCATGAAGGATTCTTTCGAGAAACAGTGTTGTTCTATCTGACAGCCACTAGTCCGTGACTAGGGGTTGGGAACGATGACCAGAATACGGCGAGCGGAGCATTTTGGACAGCTTGTAAGCGATCAACCTTTCGCTATCTACGATGTGGCATCATACTCAGGAGTCATATTCATTAATGCATCGCATAATGTTTGTTTCGTCCGCTTCGGTTCAAAATATTTATTATGCTTATCCGCATTGTTACGACGGGGAGACTACTTTGAATTACGATCGGTGCATTCAGTTCCTCCCAACTGGTGGTGCAATCGCCCGATTAGCCAGCACAATCCTTCTTGGTTAGACACTTGCATCGGAATGCTCCGAGACCAGAGTAAATCCGTAAACTCAATCTTTACTCCTTAAGCTAACTTTCGCTTATCAAGCAGGGACTCAAATGATAGAACGACAAACGTCGAATATCACTCACAACTTGAACCGTTTTCTCAAGGAAGAGTCACCTGCCTCCAGCCACTGAACGAGCTTTCTTGAAATCCGCAATTCCCATAATACTCGAATCTTCTACCTTCCTTTGAATCGATATGATTGGACTTCTGCCCGCAAAGGAAATCACCAGCTTTATGATCCGTAGAAATCTGGTCGCGCTACGAGCGCATGGTTTTCGAAACGTCAAGGAAACAGACCCCTGAAGGCATAGCACATACCACAACACACCAGGGAGTTCGTCTGATCTATCTCAAGGTGGGAATTCCCCGTGCATTGATCACAGATGCATCAAAGAGCCTCCTCGCGCAAGTGGAAACTGTCGCAAGAACAAATAATCCGAGTCGTTGCAAATCTGTATGTTGACACCAATCAGCCAATCGTACAAATCACCCATAATTTAGTGCCCAATCTAGCGCGCGAAGGATGCTTGAACTGACCAAAATACCTTATGATTTCGGCGATGCAATGCCGGAAACCTTAAGTACACCGTTCCCATGGGAGAAAAACAGATCAAAAGGCGAAGCTTTTCCCATTCTGGGTGATCGCAATTGTCAACGTTACATTGAAAGGGATCCGAAAACGTCGCTTGTTATGGAGTTCAAGTGGCTCAGATCTTATCCATTCCTCCTTCTAGCTACATGAATTGTCAAGACTAGTTCCTCTAACCTGCGAAAGGCGCGTTTCTATGACGCCGGGGGTATCTTCCTCGTGCGAAGCTGTGATCCTCTTCCTTCTCTTCATCGAAGCTTCCAGTGAGTATATTCCCGTGCCTCATCTTCTCCCTATTCACAAGTACTGTTGTGCAAACGTCCTTGTAGGAAATCCCTTCGCTCTCTTCTTTATCTAATTTGCGTTTCTTTCCGGGGTCTTCTTGATTCGCCCAAATTCTTCCGAGAACGCTGTCCTCGTCGTTGATATGGACACTCGGAGTATCTCCACATTGTCTGACTTGTGGAGGCATATTGCTGAAAGCCCTTCCTCGACCTCGATCGTGACGTTGACTTAGACCGCTTTCGTGTACTCCATATCTGCCAGCCATTTCTCAAGCATGGGAATTTGATAATACGTGGCTTCCACTAAAAGGGAGTGGTAGCGAGCCAGGTCATGTCCTGATGAATTGTGATAGAAGACAGGCATTACACCACTTCGGAGGTAGCGCAAGATGTCTTCGAAGAGCCCTGGGTCACGATCGATGAAGCAAGTCCCAAATCCAAGCTCGGTTCCGGAATTAGGGTCGGGAATTAGTTCGCGGAATCGTCCACTTTGGAGGAGGGTGGTACGTGAGATAGTAAATCTTCGTTCGCCGACCTGAACGTTGAATGGCAGGTTTGTGTAATTTATTGCGAACATGGCTGAGCTAACAGGTGGCATAATGTCTCGATCCGAAGAAGTATTCATTTGTATTTGTGAGTGTTGAAGAGGTGGTTGCGGTAGTTCTGAGCGTTATTCCAACTGAAATTAAGACGCGAATTCCACTGTTATATACGGGGCTATCACATACCAACACCAAGCAGATGAACCAGAATATTCACGAAACTAGTTGTGTGCACCACAATCAAAGCCTCGAGAGATATCATGAAAGCTCTTCTAGGTTCTAGTCTCTTTTGTTGGAAATTTTGGTCGTCACAGTAGAAAGCTTGACGCTCTTTCAGCCATCGGCTTTCAAGCATTCTGGATCGCAGCAACTTTGCTTCAACATGTTTGCTCGCGGCACATCTTAAAGAACAGGACAAACCCAAAGCGTTTTGGACTGTCACAGTTGGCTGTAGACTAAACCATATCAACATATTTGAAGATCGTGTTTTATCGGACATACGAACATCAGCAATTGTTCAAGTACGGCATATCTGCTATTAGTATTCTGAACCTCCCATCATCTAATGATTAGAGTTGGAATACCAGAAGACAGCGTGCCGATTAGAGCTCACAATAACGAATACGCGTTGTCGAGACCCTTAAACCGCCTCCGTAGAATAGTATGGATCGGTTTGTCAACTCCTTTCTAAACGATTTCAACAACCGCAGCTTTTTCAGTCAACAGAATGACCATTGACTTCAGTCTAAGGGATTTTTTGTGGAAATCAAACGAGATCAAGAGACAGTGCTTTCAAGCAATCCAAACAGGCCAGTAGTGTTACCTCCCAGAACCAACAGCATCGATCACGTTCAAACTCCAAACTCCAAACCTTCAATCACACTCAGTCACTCGGTAAACAATAGTGCCAGCCAATAGCCACCTGACTCAGGAAATGACACCACTTTCCATCCAGCTCACGCTTCCATCATATTCCTAGAATTATCCAAATAGGGTCTCCTTTTTCTAATCTACAGCTACCAACAAAGCGCCACACAAATGAACAACCTCGCTCGCTTGCCGTGGCTCAGCGCTCAGGGGAACTGGAAATGAGGTACTGCAAAGTATCGGGATTTTTGAGTTGGAAAATTGGGTGCTATGTGGCTAGGTATGCGTAGTGGTTTTAACCCTGGTTGATATGCGATCGTTTAAGGAAATATAGGAAGGTACAGACTTTAAAATTGCCTCCCTGTAAGTGTTGATATCGGGGACAACGGTCAGCAAACGGGTGCAATATCTGGACATATTACGCATAAATTTTGGTTTTACATAGGCGGAGAAGAAGTATTACACAAACACCTCCATGAACTATCACGGCATCAAAAAATTTATAGTAAACAGGCTACTTGAGTATTTACGAAAGGGTACTTAGTATTTGTGGTCTTTAACAAGAGTAGTACATTCGCGAGGCACAGCAAAGTCTTGATGAATTCGACATCTAGTGCCATGGATTTGACATATAGACTCCAGTATTAATTTCCACTTCAGCAACTAGAATCTAGCAATTATCTACATGATATATATCTTACAGTTAGTCGGTATCCCGTACCAGATCCCCTTATCTAATCAAATCAATCTGCAACCCATCGGCCCAGTGCCGAACACCCGATCTCCGCATATGCATCTCACCTTCTCCCCCATACAATTGTCGGCCGACACTCAAACCCAAGCCCTCGCGTCCCCAGCTGCAATATTACGTCACGTTCAAATCATGCCAGTATGCAGGGACCACCAGCATGGCGCTTACATTCAGCGCTTGGCGAGTTACACATTCTGCGAATTAAGCGCCTCTTTGAGATGGGAGGATGGCTCACGTAAGTGTGCGTTGTAGCTCAAGTACCTGGTCGGGGGCTTTTGCCGAGAGAGGTTGGAGCTTAGAGAGAGAAGTCGTGAAGTGGGAAAGATGTGCTCTTGGTGCTGTTCGAGCTCCGCAACTGTGAGGTAATTGATGGGAAGGAGCAGATATCATCAATCCAGATACTTCCTCTTTGCGCGAAGAAACTATATCTTTAAATTACGTTTTCTAACATGTCTAATGCGACAAAAGAAAATATGCCCTGTAATCACTCTTCGATACTTACCTAACATCCTAAGACATAGTATAGACTAAAGCAATGCAAAGTAAAGCTGAATCCCAGCTCGCTTACACCAAATCTCAGCCCCGCATTCTGCTTGCTTCCGCATCCGGTCGACAGAACATTTCGGCGTGCGCTGAATGGTAAGAAATACCACCTCCTTTCGCTCGAACCATGGCGCCAGATTGCACGGCGGAGGACCAAGTACGTAGGGCGCGGCCAAAAGTCTTGCAACGCCAAGGATATAAGCCAAGCTCGCTTAACTGGCAGGGAGCTCACCTAGCAACGGAAAGACGCTGAGAGTCTAGGGGATTTTAGCAGCTAGTTACCTAGGGAATAGCGATCGATACCTATTAGCTCCCTATAACCTCTGAGCTTTAGAGGGCTCGTACACTAAAAGCCGTTGCTATAGGACACCCTAGTCGTGTGGCGCGTTGTGGCGTATAAATCTTGGCATTGCAAGGCTTATGGCCGCGCCCTCCGTACCTAGACACTCATTACCTATCAAGTACTTCGAAGTAGATTTTATCTCTTACTCGGCGGAGCTGTCCTTTTGCGCTTTGATCTCTTAAACACTTGGTGCCAAGTTGGTGTACGGTAAAGTGGATATACTTCGTCACAGGCATAATCAAGGTTAATTTTTTTACAGGGGATTTACAGGGGTTTTATCCTTGTATACCCTTTTAATTTCCCTGTCACAAACCCTAGAGGCCCACCGATTAACCTTTATTATCCCTGTGACGAACTATAGACGTGCAATAGTTGGCTATAGACCCATGATAGTACCTATAATAGTATCCACAAGGGGACTACACACACTTCTTTAGACAAAGCTTGTTTACGCTCGAAAAAAGGACAGTTCCGCCGGTAAGAGATATATATCTCAAGATGGAACTGACGATGGGAGGTTTTGGAGGGGGTTCAAGCAACATCTTCTTTCCTTTCTTTTACTTTGATTTCTTTCAGTACACGTATACGAAATAGGCGCGAATTTTGTTTTTAGATTTACGGAACTGGATTCTGTGGTTGGGACAATGAGGGCGACTTTGTGGGCTTTCTTGGTGGTGCCGATTATAGCACTACCGCAGGGCACAGCTAACACATCCGCGAATACCACGATCGTCACTGTTCACGGCAATGAGACGACGACTATTTGTCCGACTTCAAGCCAGACGAGTGCGGTGAGTGCGGTGGGTGTGAGTGCGTTGGCTCCGGTAGACTCGCCTGCCACTTCTCCGGTAGAAGCTGGAAATGCAGCACCTACCCCCAGCGCGAACGACAATGAGCTCGCGCTCAAACGAGATTGGGCGCTCAATTGGGAAGATTTGAAAGAGCTGGAACCAAAAAAATCATGTCGGATGCTGTATGCAAAGCAGGAACTTGCAAGCGGAGAAAGTGAGTACACAATTGACAAATTTTCGCTTAATCGTTAAGGGGCATATGAGCACATACTGATAAAAGGTGTATATAGAACCACCAGAAGGCCAACCCTACGCCTGGGTAAACATGAACGAGACTGAATATCCGACCATCCAAACTGTGAATTCGAAGTACTACGACAAAGTATGGTGCGACCCCTCCGCGGGCTGGATCAAAATGAAATTTAGCACCCGCACAGCCTACGACCACGCCTGGACAAGCTGGCACGACACTTCGCGCTCTAAATGGGGGGACTACGTGATCATCACGTCCGAACCATCATGCAAAAACTACGGCGCGACCGACTCACGGAAATTCATTCGCGCAACCTCTGAAGTGCGGGATAACAGCTCCATGACTATAACGTGCGAAACGCAACCCATCGACTTCAGCGCCACCGTCGGCGAGGAAAACCCGACGGATATCGAGTTCGAGAATTTCAACCAGCCAAACGTGTCTGCGCAAGCGAACGATGCAACGTCCAATGGCGCGTTCACGGATCTCGGCGCTGAGGTGTTGGTTGAGCCTAGTGGAGATTCGGATTTTGATGAGTATCGCGATAGTGTGATTGGAAGGATGGATCTCGCGACGCTGAATAACAGCACCCTTAACCAATTCAACCTCACGCTTGAAGATTTCTATGGGGAGAATGATTTGCCGGATTTGGTGACGCAGAATCTTGTGAAGCGGAAGATTGGGTCGAGGATTAAGAACGCTGTTAAGAAGGTAAGTACAAGCTTGTATAGCGCTGTAGGAAAAGCTGATAGTTGAGATAGGTTGGAAAAGCTATAACGAAAGCCGCTGATGCAGTCGTTGATGCAGCACAGACAGTTGGAGACGCAGTTGTTGACGCTGCTAAAAAGCTGGGTGATGCGCTTGCGAACTTCACTACTATTGATCAAAGCTTGAATCAAGATATCGATTTCGATACCAGCAGGCTCGGTGATATCGTCGAGACGCCTTTCAGCGGTAGGGATGGCTACGAGCTCTTCCACGCGGAATTGTCGAATAATAGTCTGCCGGCGGGCGTCGAGGCCGCTGGGTCAGTGGACGTATTCTGCGTCGAATGTGGCGTGCGTGCTGATCTCCAGCTTCGTGGGAAACTTCTGTTTATTGTTTCGCGTCTTCAATTCGACGAAGGATTCATTGAAGTCACCGGCAACATGAGCGCTGGACTGGGATTAGGTATCGTCGCCGACCTGACAATAACCAAGGAGTTCACAAAGCAGCTCGTATCACTTCCTCTCACTCCATTCGTCATCCCCGGAATCCTAGTCCTGGGTCCGAAATTCGATCTCTCAGCCGGCGTCGAGCTCGAGCTAGAAGCAGAAGGACAACTCCTCGCCGGTGTTCAACTCGACTGGCATAATGTCACAGCACGAATGGACGTCGTCAACACGCACAGCTCATTCGCCTCAGGTTTCAAACCCGTCGTCACACCCGTCTTCGAAGTCGAAGGCTCCGTCACGCTCACAACAACCTTTTCTCTCGAAGGCGCTCTCGGCGTCGGAATCGACATCCTCAACGGCCTCTTCGACAAATCCGTCGACCTGATCGACAAACCCAGCCTCTTCATCTCAGCCGGCGTAGGCGCCTCCTTCAATCTTGATACCGGCGTCGGTGGGTTTGGCGATAATGATTGTCGCGGCCTGAATATCGCTGCGGGACTAAGTAACGAACTCTCCGTAAACGTCTTCGATATCGATGCGCTTTCCGGCGTCATCGATGAACAGGAAATAGAGCTGGGAAGTCGATGTATTCCATTCTTCCGCAAACGAGATCTCATCGCCGCTCCTGAGTCTGGATTTCCGTTGCTTGACGGTCGACAGGCGCCCGCGCAGCCCATCGGTGATACCGTCTTTGACGGTGGGATCTTAACCATGATGACTTCGCGCGACGAGGACAAGACATTTCGGCTTCGCTACTCACCGAATGGCAATACCTACGCCGTAGAAGAAAAGAACGTTCCCGATACAGCCTCAGAGTGGTCTGGCTGGTTCGCATCTGATCCCTCTGGCGCGTTCGTGCTCGGGGATTCGCATAGTCGTGTTTATCATGGCTATACCGATACGCTCATCTCACACGGCATCTCGCGATTACGTCTGCATACACCAGACCAGATGCCCAAGACTGCCCAACCCATGGTATTCGCGTCTATTATCCCAGAGCCACTCTCAGCAAATACCACTGCGGTAGCACCAGCCAATTCTACCCTCTCCCCGGATCTGCCGTACATGATCATTAGCGACTTGGGAGGAAATGTGTATTTCCCGATCATGTGCGTGTATGACGGTGACAAGGTCTATCCGAAGATGTTCATGGCGAATGAGACTGAAGCAGGTGTTGCGACGCTTATGAGCAATAGTCCGGAGATTATCAGTGCTGTGACGGGTGCGAAGTTGAAGGAGTGTGGGTATGTGCCGTTGACTAATGGGATTCTGGGGAAGAATATCGGGGATTTGGAGCCGGAGGATGAATAGTGGTAGTGGTACTGTACGTGAATGTCGCTCTGAATAGATGCAGCGGAGTTGGAATTTGTTGATGAGCGAGATGCTTTTGAGGAGATGTTTGGTACTACTGTCGTTACAGCTTTTGTCTTCGTTTCTAATACCCATAATTATTTCCCTCCCATCACCACCCAAAACTCATCTACACGACCTAAAAGCCTTCTTAAGCATCCCCATCACAAAACCACACAATTCCCACCTCACTACCTTCATCCCCTAGCCTAATCAACTATTCTCCGTATACTCTCTATTAATTATATTACCGAGTATCCCGTATCCCACCCGTACCCGTCATCTGACCCCCATCCCTCCTCATCACGCGACCACCTTCCCACTTACCTCATCTCCCCCTTCGCCTCACGCACCCGCCACCCCGTGGCCAAATCCTCATGCAGGTAATCGCGAAATGCAACAAACCCCTTTTTCTCATTTCTCACTGCGCGCGGTCTGAAACATACGAAGTACATCGTATCTGCATTCGGGTGCGCAGGTACTTCGAAGTAACTTCATGCGTGCTGATTGCCGAGGTGCGCACGTGGAGTTCGGGATACCCGACGACCCCTATTTATTCCCGCCGTGATATTGCACGAGCGAGTTTTTGATACGGTTTTACGACTTGACTACCTACGAAACTGGGATAAAAATAAGCTTCCTAATATCTCACGCCGCTTTCTCTTTATCTAGGGGCTATTAATCCTAGTTCTACTATCTCCTTTAGCTTTCGAGATGTTTTCTACACAAAGACAACTTCGAGGTATCAAGAGTACTTAAATAACAGCTAGAAATCATACTTATAAAGTATCTCGTAACGTATATAAGATATAGAGAGCAGAGAGTAGAATATACTTCAAATAAGTAACCGATTATATTTTAAACGCTAAATATTAATACCGTGCCGTACTAGATACTTAGTTTCTAGATTTATATACTTAAGTAATTGTCTTTCATAGTTAGAAGCTCGTAGTGAAAGTGATAGCGATGTGTAAGAGCGACGGCGGCGAGGTGTGAGAGTGACGGTAAGGTGTTAATTGTTAGAGTAGCATCTACTTTCAAGCCTGTATACTCTACCCTGATCAGCTTTCAAGGTCTTTTCGATCAACTTTAGGGTTAAAAGCTAATAGAACCCCCTGTTGTGGAGTTGTTTAGGTACTTAAGTCGTTTTTATCTTAGTTACGTAGGTTGTCAAGTCGTAAAACCTTTTGATACGGAACGGACGACGAGTGAAATAGAATTGCTCTTTAGCAGTAAGCGATGGGTTCAAATGTTTATAGTTTGTTACGTGCTGATTTCAAGATATCTCGAGATACTCATCGCAGTCAGCTCCCCTCATTCTATCCAAGGACTCGGCTTTGCTCGAGCTGGCGATTGAATCTTCCAGGCCTACCCGACGTAGCATATAACCATCTTTACTTCAATTTCACAAGCCTAGGTTGAGTACCACATAGTAATCGCATATCCCATGATCTCTACCTACCCCTACTATACAACCAACATCCGCGCCTCCTCAACTCGAGAAAGAATTTCCTAGCAGCCCTCCAGCCCACGCACCGCTATTGCTCGTGTACTAGCAATCCCATCAGTACGGATCTTATAACGTATTTCAGCGCTTAATTAAGAGAGAAAGAGTACTTACCTCGCCATCGCCAGGCTTCCCCGGTTTCCGCCGTGAGTTCAACACATTCCAAATCTGCGCAAAGAGATTCAACGCCTCTATACAAAAGATCGAAACACCGGCGTAGTAAACATACGTCTATGAATGAATCATTAGCATTTACCCTTTCCTCTAAAAAGAAAAAAAAGACCCTGACTCCTCTCTCCCACATTCTCAAAGAGCCCGCCCGCCATTTCGCAAAGCAGGCCGGGGAAAACAAAAGGCTCACCATCTCAGCACAAGTACTTTTAAACCCCAAAGTTTGATTCCCAAACTTCACTTCAAATTCCTTATGCGAACACGTCCACGTCCAAAGATCATACTCCGAATTATCCCCTTGCTTATCCCAGCTCTTGAAGTAGACCACGGCGCCGAGCCAGAGCGCACATGCGACGAATGTGGATGGGATGGAGATGAGGGGGCGCAGTTTGGAGAAGTGTTTGTTTTTGACCTGGGGTTGTTAAACGAGGAGAGATGAGAGGAATAGAGGAAGGGTATAGGGAGGACGAACGAGAATCAGAGCGATGATGTTGATGACGGTTGCTACGATTGCTGCTGCGAGAAAGAGGTACGTGGGATAGAGTTTTAGTTTGTTGTCGTCTGGCCAAGCAGGCAGTTCCAACCCACTCGAATATCTGAATTTCGCCACGGCGCTTTTGGCGCGGAGGTATAACATATGGCCTACCAAGCCGATAATAGTAAGACACAAGAGCAGACTGAGGACACGCCAGGTGACGCGGATGCCGTGCGAGATCTGATGGCGGGGTTGGCGTATAGTGGACGGGGGCTCGGAGTGTTGAAGGGGGAGCATGCGGGTTTCGGGGGAGATGTGCGTGTATGATGATGCGGTTGGGGGTTCGTAGCCTGGGGATCCGTACGCGGATTTGGATAGGAGGGAGGAATCTGCGTGGGTTGATGGTGTTGAGGCGCCGTGGTAGGGTTCGGGGGGGTTGTGGAATTGAGAGTGGAGAGCGGGGGAGTGGGCGTCGTAGATTTCGATTCGGGGGTTGGAAGTTGCTCCTTCACGGCGATAGGGCTCCATTGTGGAAGGGAAGTTCTGAATAATTGAGAAGAAAGAAGTTGATGTTAAAATTGAGGATGATTAAATATGGTAGCCGCAAAATATTTATTCTTGGCGGATATTATCACTGTAAGCTCAGATACTGAGAGGTACATGCGTGATAGGGATCAGAATACGTGATAGCCGAAGAGCGCCATAAATTCCAGTTACCAGACTCCTATCAAGGTTAGCCATTGGATCAATTGGGCTGCTGCTGATGAAATCATGTCAAGTAATCATCTAATTGACGTCGGCGGTGAGATGCGGCTGAGTGTCAGCAATCTCGTAAGTACCCGACGGCAATAAATATTGTCCACAACCAGTCAGCGAAAGGAAATCGCAATTCATTGTGGAGTAGCATCTGCTTTCAGAGCTCACCGTTGAGATAAAGAAAGCACCCGAGATATGCTGTGCCACTGACAGGGTACTTACCCCACCAGCATCCCAAAATGTAACGTAGACAAGCTCTGAATAGCTTATTTCGACTACTAGATGACAGCTGTAAACCCCACAGAATCTGCAGGGTTCATGGAATATGCGAAATGCGGTTGCGAGGGAGGCACATACTGTCCGTACTTCCAAAGGAGACACGACGCAAAATTGAATCGCGCTGGTGTACTCCAAACAACGTAGACGAATCGCGATCTCGTAATCGAAACACTATTATTGTAGGGACTCTGAATATTTGAATATTGAGCATGTACTAACCCGAATATGTTACAACTTTGTAATTCCGAGAGGATTTTCAGATTCATAGCAATTAAAGCGATTGTAAAATTGTGTAACACACAGCTTGTGCTAGACAAGCAAAACGTAGTAAATCGTATTGCGCCACAGAGGACCCTTTATTGAATGACACTTGGTGAAAAACACAAACCAACGTCACCAACTTTCAAATTTCTCGACAAACTTGTCGTACTGCATAGAGAAGTGGAGTAAATGCTCAGAATTGTGGAGTTGTCTTAGCGACAGTGAGGATAGCACCTACATCCGACTATTCTTTGAAGACAAGGTAGATCCTAAATCAATTCAATTTTGACAGTTAGGTCTGCTTTGCAATCATAATGCAACAACAGTGATAAAAGGATAAGCGCGGACAGCGCGAAAAGTTCGTCAACTGGAAGAACGGTTGAGACAGCTGACAGCCGAGATAGTTGATACAGTAATTCACCAGAACGTGCGGGCCGTCCCTTGATCATGCCTCAAAGATGCTTGAAAATTGACGCAATCCTGCATGACGAATTTCGCGATGTACAACAAAGATCATAATTGACTCAAAGCTGGAGGCACATCATGGTCCGGCCGGCCACACATGATAGATATGAGACGTCGCGTGATGAATCGCAAAAGAACAGGTGACAAAAATCCAATGTAGATGGTCGAAGCTTTAAGACAAGACCCAAATCCAAAAAACATCGTGCTCGATTGTTGCCGGAGCAAGTTGATAGAATTGCTAGAAGCGCTGTGTTGGGATTCGCTCGCGCTTTTAAGTAAGATTTGACTTCCAGCCTCTATGCAGATTATTAATAGAGTTCGCGGCCCGATCCACGGTGAGACAAGACCGCACGATTTGCAACAAAGATGGGATCAGGAGAGTGTTTGGATCTTGATTTGGACATCGTGGGAAGAGGCGTGGAGTCCGTCGGTGTTGGTGTGGAGGCTAACAAAGAGGTCGAACTATCGATGTCTCTGCTGCAAGCAACCTGGCGAACGTCTGGTAGGATATTGAAATTGAGAATGGGAAGATCCTGCCTGCTCAAAGGAATCGTGAGGAGCCAAAATTAGCAACGAGCTGTGAGATTGCAATAAAAGTCTTGTCTTTTTGAGTTTGGCACTTGCTTGGTGAAATTTCTCGTCCCGGGCGCTCCGACGCACCTGAGACTCGTTCGCAAACACGTCTCGAGGATATATTATTTCGCGAAAACCAGCGTACTCTCAACGAAATGACTGGCTGCGGGAATTGCCAAGTTTGAGCGAAGTGCAGCAAAACTCGAAAGCTGCAAATCTGAAGAATGCGCATACAGTACCTTTGAGATCGAGGCGTATATTTGGCCGTCGAGTTTCCCTGCGAGAAGTACTCGACTCGCCGACCCATCGGTCCCTCCGACAATGACCGACACTTACCGCCCAGCTTCACCAAATATCTTATTCCCATCGCCAAGTACACAACAAAGACGAATTATCTACTAGCATCGCGGCAAAGTCTTCGCATCAAAGACTTCGCCGCCGATTAACCGTCCGCCAAGTGCGCACGAAAAGCAACAAAAACACACAAGCGGTGTTGTAAGAGGAAAAGTCTGATTGTCCACGTAGCCTGCCTGCTTCGAAGCGGTGATACCGCTGACGTACAGTCCCGCGTACGTCGAAGTGGGAAAATAATGGAGCGGCATTTGCCAAGTTGGTTCGATGTGCAACGAAAGATGTGATTTTTCTGTACTTCGTTAAGAGGTACAGCAGGAATGAGCAGAGAGGACGCGTGATTGATGAGGAGATGGTTGATGGGAGGCAGGCAGGATTTGCCGGGTCGATGTGCAACGAACTAAGTTCAAGCAGACGGGAGGGGAGGTTGGGAGAATAACTTGAGCCTCTTCTCTTTCAGCCGCATTATGCTACCGAATCGACACGGAGATCTAAAAGTCGCAATATGAATATTATTGATCAGAATTGCATAGCAGCTCTATTGACACAGCTCTATTGGCACATCTCTACTGGGCCTACATTTGTTTATATCCGGTTCCTGTCCGCGTAAGGCACGCTACAACGACACGATTCATGTCTTCAAGTACCGAAGCTACTATAACGACCAAGCAGGATTCGGCAGTTGCCAAGGGGACTCGAATTGCAACAAAACCAATCCACCAAACTCTTGCAGGTGAAGAAGAAACCGCCAATTGTGGCCGAGGAGGCGGTGAAAGATTCTGACTCGGGAAGGTTTGGCGGCTTGATACTGTAGACGCAAGCAAGCATAGACGTGCTTGCTTGTCTTGCTTGCTCATCCATGGATGGCTTCTCCCCTCCTCAAAATTATTCTGATCATGACTAGATAGATGCCTGCGAATCACTACTTACTAAGTACGCGAGGAATCATAAAGCATCCCCAAGCCAAATGCGTCCGCAATCATAAAAAGAGGAATCGTCTACGTCTACCAGGTGCTCATTCCAGGAAGACCAAGACTACTACTCCGTAGTGTACCAAGAAAGCCCCAAGCGCTGCCAATTTTCCTCGACTTGCAACAATTCAGACGAAATGCGACTCCTGTTTACTATCCCGAAGCAATCCAGTGGCACTCAGACACAGATTGTTGCACATCGAGAAGACTTGGCGGTGTTGGATGTCTTATTCCCGGCGGTGGGACGCGTGTGCAACTCGTTGGCGAGGTCGAGGGCAGGAGGGTTTTGTATGGCGGATGGATTATAGAGGAGAAGAGAGCTTAGCTGTTGGGAGAGATGGTACTGTATGAGATGAACGACGACGGCTGTAGATTATCTGAGATTTGATATCGTGGCTCGCGATAGGGGACAGGTGGTGGGTAGCTACTAAATGACTCTGTATCGCCATCATCTTTCACAACTCAAAAAGTACATCAACGATAACAGAACCAAGAAACCAACTCTGAACTCTACAAGTAGTAAAGTCTATACATTTCATCTCCCTGTCTTCACAATACCGACTCCTCTCCGCTCCGCTCCTCATCTCATTTCGGATCGATTCATCCACGTCCCCGCCCACGGAATCAACCATCCTGTCGAACTGCAACAAAACCTCGCGGGGACGGGGATGGGCCGTGAAGGGCAGCATGTACTGTATCGTTCCTTTCGCATGGGGGGATGTACTGGCTGAGTGGATAGGGTGGAGCGGATAGTCTCGTTATTGACTATGGGATAGAGCGGTTAGATATACTGTACACGCGATTGATCACGATACACACACGTGCATCGAAGTGAGTAGTTTCTTTTATTATTATTATATATCACTGCCCAGCCAGTGACTAATACCAGCTGTTCGGAATCTAGCTCCATCTTTACGAATTTGAAAACTTCCGTACTAGAATCCGATAATAACAGCAGAGGGATTTCTCTCCACGAGAAATAGCTTGAGAATAGCTCCTATTTGGTTGTATGGGATTCCTCCACACCCGGAGCCAAATACAGATGTTAGTATCCTGTAACCTTCTCGACGAGTCCAACACAGAGGACATCGCCTTCTATATGCCCCAGCTGGCTAGTACAACATTCCCTCCATCGTGCACTCCAGCTCACTCACTCCCCCCTCTTCCTCTCCCTCCCAACCATACTCTCCGCCCTCGTCGCCCCCGCCCTCCTCATCTTCACCTGCTTAATCTTCGTCTCAATGCCCATGCGCTTAACCACCAAATTCGTCCTCTGCTCCTCCAACAAGGCAATCTTCTCCGCTGGGGATAACTCCGTTCGTTGCTGTACGGCCTATACCATCGTCAACAGCAATTTCACGAAGGCAGCATAGCTGGCCCAGCACAGCAGGCCCAACATGGTAGGGACACTCACGTCTTTATGCTGACTCTGTATCTTCAATCCAGCTCCATACCACACGCCGACCATCGTGACAGACGCAATAGCGCCTGTCCAAACCACGCGTCTAATTTTCAAAAGCTGCGCGGGTGGCGGCGGCGGTGCCATGTTGCTTGCTGCCTTGCTGATTTGCTATCTCCTCAGGAGCGTGCGATCATTTCGTCATGTCGACCGCTGTTCGATTGGCCGATGTTGAACTTCCATGTATCTTGCTCGTCGCTTTGATGGTTCTTGACGTTCTGAATTCCTTGATGCGAGAGAAAGTAAGCCGAGGCGCACGGAGCGGGATTCCGCTGCCCGACGCCAGCCGCTGAGGTCGATTATCCATTGCTTTTAGGACCAATATTCCCGCCAAACCTGCTGTGCGCGTTTACCTCGAAACTCACGATCTTTTCGAAGAACTGCATCTTGCTCTCCAGGATATGTACTCGCGAGTCTCGTCTTCTGGCTACGCTTGGAGAGATCTGAGGCGCTTCGACGACGACGAGGAGTGTCGTAGCTCCACGTTGATAGCTCCGTCGAGGCGGAAGAACTCGAATCATCGGATATGATCGAGAAGTTCGAGTCGCGGCGCTTGAGAGAACTTGGAGGGAAGTATGAAGGCGATCCTGAGCTGGAGTGATTGGCGGCAGAGCCGTTGAATGTGGATAGAGGGGTTGTAATGAAGTAAGTGAGTAAGCGCATTGCGTCGCTGTGTAAGTACTGTACTGTATGTACAATGCGGTATCTACGTCGTCTCTGTCAATCTTCCTTTCCCCTCCACAGGATCCGAATACAAGATACAAAAAGACATTGTCCTGTCTTCTTGAGAAACAGGTGGCGCCAAGTCAATCATTTTTGTCCAAGTACGGAGTACACAGAGACATCTCACAGACTTTCGTTTGGCTTGGACGTGTTTTGTTCCCAGTCTGCATCTCCTCCGCTAGGATAGGATTCCGCTCTTCGGCAGCTAGACAAAAGTCACCCCTCCGCCAATCGAGGGGTCGTGAGCGAGTCGAACCACTACGAATTGTTTCATCACCACCTCTCAAGACTCAAGACTCAAGTGCACCTTCGAGGCAACCACCACACGGCGAAACACTCGTCTGATCTACGCTGCATTTCAGATCTCGCGAATTCTAGTCCGTTGCAGTATTTGCGCCAATTGCACGACTCGACGGGGAAGGACGAAGCTTCATCGACGTCAGGGTTCTGGTTCGAGCTGTCGAGAGCAGAGCACATCATGACCACACCGAGGGTGTTCGTCGTTAGACATGGAGAGACGGAGTGGTCGCTGAATGGCAAACATACCGGGACGACAGATATCCCACTCACAGCCAATGGCGAGAAGAGAATCAAAGCCACCGGCCGAGCATTAGTTGGCGACGACCGATTAATCGTCCCCAGAAAACTTGCACACATGTCCTTCTCCCTCCTCTGCCCTCTATCAAAACCCAATCCTAACAACTCTCCAGCTTCGTCTCCCCCCGCAAACGCGCGCAGAAAACCCTCGAACTGCTGGGCATAGGCTGCTCTACCGCCTTCCCCTGGCACACGCAATCCGAATCCGAATCCCAAGACCGTCCTCCCTCCCCAGATTCCATCCGCACCGCCGCAACCATCTCCGTCACCCCCGACATCCGTGAATGGGACTACGGCTCCTACGAAGGCATCACCTCCACCACCATCCACGCCCAACGCGCCTCCGCCGGTCTCCCACCCTGGGACATCTGGCGGGACGGCTGTCCCGACGGTGAAAGCCCTGCCGACGTTACCACGCGCGTGGACCGCCTCATCGACGAGATACGCAGTAAATACCACGCGCCCTGCATCGGACAGCCCGCGCGCGATGCGCCGGCGGGAGATGTGCTGGTCGTGGCGCATGGACATATCTTGCGTGCGTTTGCGATGAGGTGGGTGCAGAAGACGCTGCAGGATGGCCCGACGTTCTTGCTTGAGGCTGGGGGCGTGGGGACGTTGAGTTATGAGCATCATAGTCTGGCGGAGCCGGCGATTTTACTTGGAGGGGGTTTCATGGTGGATGTTGTTGAGGATGCGGAGAGGGATCATGCCGCGGGGAAGAAATAGATGCTGATGTGAGGGGGGTGGGATGGGTTGGTATATAACGTTTCTGGATGGTTTAGATGGTTGATAGAAGAAAGAATACTCCTCCGTATATGCCTCGTCTAGATGAAACCTTCACAGATTGAAGATATCACAGATCCTCATCCCGTGACTCATCATCATCTAGAAGCTTGAAGACATCTTCATCATCTAGACGCGTGCATTCTTCTGTCAGGCAGGAAACCTCATCTCATATTTTTGGAGGGAGGAATTCGTGTCGCGACTCGCGTACGGTGGAATGAATATTCGATCATGATTTATTTCTTTCTTTATGATAGAGAAATGGGAAAGGAGAGAGATTAGAGATTAGAGAATGGGTCGTTGATCTCGGGTGTGAAGCGATGGAAAGGGCTTTTCTGGCGGAGCATCATATACATCGTCACGAATTCGAAGTAGCAATTTTGAACAGTGGTATGGTATGATAATGATTCTATATCCAATTACGTCCACCCACGCCCCCACTCACCCGCCTGCCTGCCTGCCGAGCTATCTACATACCAATCCAAAACTACTCCTCCCCCCTAATCGTAATCTCACTAGCCCTCAACTCATCAAAACTCTCCTCACTCCCCTCCAAACTCACGCTGTCCGCCCCGCCCTTCCCAACCACCCCCCTAACAAGCACGCCTCCCCTCGCGTACCTCTCCCTCATAACCTCCACCTCCTCAAGCGGCAACCTCCTCCCGGATCCCAAGACAGTCCGACGATGCCACTCACCCACAAACATACCCTCCGGATCCACCTCGTCGCGAATTTGCCGCCATTCCGTGAGTGACGAGCCGTACATATCTTCGATCTCTGCGCCTGACGTCTCGAAGTTTTTCGCCCAGTGTGGACGCCCGCCGAGGGATTTCATGAGGTATTCAAAGCCTTGGTAGTACCGGAAATGGCAGGGTGGGTCGGAGTTGTAGGGCCGGTAGAGCGTGGCGTTTAGGTAGAGGGTTGGTTCGGACGGCATGGTTGGGTCGAGATGAGGACGGGGTGTTGAGGAGTTGGAGGTATCGGTTACGCGTACTTCGACGGGGGCGTGGACGTACAGACCGTCGGCGCTGAAGGGGATGCCGTGAGGGATGTAATCTGGGTCTGATGGGGTGAGGTGGTTGAGCCAGGAACTTAGACGGCGGAGGGCTTCGGGGCCTTTGGAGATGGGGAGGGCCCATTCGTTGACGAATTGACTGTAGAGACAGTTCATGAGGAGGGTTTGGCGGGAGGGTTGGATGGCTGAGGTTACGGTGCCGTTCTTGAAGCCGTATTGCATGCCGAAGACGAACCATTCGATCCATGGTAAGATTCGAGGGAAAGTCTGTGAGAGCGCAAGTAGATTGTGGTAGACATGATATCCTAACCACGCATCATAGTAACTTTTCGCTGGTGCGCGGAATGGTTCTTCGGTTTTGTCTGCTGTCCAGATAACAGCTCTTCTTGTATATGGAAACCACCATACCCGAACGAACTCACTCTGTTTCCAGAGTTCTTTCTCCCAAGACTCGAACATCAAGTAATCCGTATTCACTATCTGTTTCCAAGATAGAGTGAAAGCTGGAACCGCCTGGAATGTAATCTCGCTCACTATGCCTAATGCGCCGAGACTGATGAGCGCTGCTCGGAAGAGCTCTTCGTTCTCGCTTGCTGAGCAAGATTCTGTCTGTCCATTCGCGAGCGTGATCTTGAGGCTCAGAATACTACCAGACAGAATACCATGCCGCAGTGTGCTACCGTGTGTACCAGTACTAATGGCGCCTGCGATACTCTGCTCATTGATACTGCCCAGATTCGGCATTGCTAGGCCGACTTTGTCTAACTCCGCCCCAAGCATAAATAATCGGATCCCACTCTGCATCCTCACCACCCCCGTCTCTGTGTTCGCATCTAGTATCTTGTTGTAGTTGTCCAGGTTGATCAGCCATGATGATGTCGTCGTCATAGACGACGGCGAGTGTCCACATCCCACCGTTGTAATGCGACGTCTACAGCGCTGCGCAAGGGTAACTGCTTTCTCGATCTCAGGGAGGGTTTGAGGTTGAATGTAGAGTTCGGGATGGCTGTGAAATGTACGCGCCCAGGTCGATTGCGTATGGTTTGTTACTGCTCGAAAAGGGACGGTTTCGTTGTCGTCGAACTTCTCAAGTTCGGAGGCGACTGCGGGGTCCATCATAAGTTGACTTGATTCCATTGCGAGATTAGTCTGCGGTAGAGACATTCAAAGAGACGACTTACTTGTGGCAAATGGTCACAGCATATTAGTTGAGGTATCAAGATTGTAAGTAGTGGAATAAAGTTGTTGAAGAAAAGATGCGCGCCTGTCGAAGGACGAAGGGGTGTCCAGACCCCATCGTTTTGTCGCGGAAACTGATGGTTTATTTTCGTGGTGTTGCGCGAATTCGTCCACTATCACCGCAACCGCCTAAGGCAAATGACCTTCCTCAGGCCACATCAGGCCATTCCGCATATGTACTCCCGACCGGGATTCTCGAGTAGTGGCCACTCACCGCCAGCTTCGCGCAGGTCAAGATCTCTACCAACAAGTCGGGTCGGATCTTTGAATGTCGACTAGTCTTGCATAGATGTTGATCAGTAAGAGCCTCATCCGACCACATCATTGATAACATAGTGAAAGGTAGAACGGCTTTTCATTTGCGAGCCAGCACTTGTACAACAAATGAAAATCAAACGACAACGTCTCGGTCTCAACCAGACAGCTCCACAGAGCCGCATCTCAGACAACGAGCATTGATGGACGGTACTGTACGGACGATTCTACTCGGCATAGTACTCCGTATGGGGTCATGGGATGCACTTGTCATACTGGAGCATGCGCATATCAGATGACTTCCGGCTGAAGAAGCTAGAGTCTCTTCTTCGGCTGGCACCATGTCTCCACCATTTCATGATTCCATTTTGTTCGAGGTGAAATCCACCATCTCATCACTTGACCTGAAGATGGTAGGTTGAGACTTCCAAGCTGTCCAGGAACTATCACGAGTCTATATATATTATACGACCTACTGGCTTGATTCTGCATGCTTCCTAGTCACAACGTTTACAGAGTATGGCTAGGTGACAGTAGACACAAGTCATACAACTGATGCTCCGCTAGGCTTTTTTCGGTTCTCTCGAGAGTGATGTAGTGTACAAAGTGTACTGAAAGCATCTATATCTATACTCTGTATAAAGACATGTAGGATATCTGATTGTTACGTACAGTACCTCAAGAGCGAAGCGAAGAAAAGCCTCCACGGCAGTGGCCTAGCGGAGCGCCAATTACGTTACTAGTAACTCATGTCACTTCGAAATTCGAGCGAAGCTGGGAATCCTGTTTAAGTACTCGGGTATACTCGACGTCGGCAACTTCATGAAGGATACTGTACCTGTATGCGGGCGAAAGCCACAAAACCTGATTCCAACCTCCTTCTCTTCCGGCTCGACCATTGTCTTTCAACTGTCAATTCCTTTCGGTCTTTCAAAGTGTCCGGGACTGTAGGTCACTTGCGTAAGTAAGATGATCTGTACTCGGTGCCAGAACTATTCGTATCGACTTTTCCTACCCGATGCCACTTATAGATGAACAACGTACAACTTCTCCAGAAAAAGAAAAAGAAAAAGCGGTGAGATTTAAGATAACAAGGAATGAGTTGATGAGTTGGCAATTGGGACCAAGTGGTCTTGAAATTGTTATGCTTCATCGGGATTCTTGCAAGTCGCAATGCCATCGAGATATGGTTGGATTTATCGACACTAGCACTCCTGATGTCTACCTCTTCTATTTTAGGATCATTTGAGAAGGACATCCATCTACTTTTTTGCCACTTGGAAAATAAAGGAGCGATAGACTTCGTCCCGCGAGACCCGTTCGTATATCGGACTTCACATCTCATATGATGAAATCCAACCATGCAAGGATCATCGAAGTGGTTTGTCGTCGACAGACGTTCCAGAGTCGTTCCAGAGTTCCGATCCAGGGACCAATCCAGCATCACCACATCCACAACCTCTCATCCCAAGGAACAATCCAGCAACTTCATACCCACAGCCTCTTCATTACTCGCAGCAACGAGCCCACACCTGTCACATTGCGCCTGACAGCATGTCCGGCATTCCATCAGATGTTCATCTCCACAGAGGGACGATCGAGAAGTTTGAAAATTGAAATTTGAAGTTTGAAAACGCAATAGGTGAGCGTGTTAATCTCTCTCACGGGGGTAAAAGATGTCCTTGGATCCGCGCATTCGGTTTCCCAATTTTCTGTCCGTCGGGAGCAGAGCCGGCAGAGAAGATGTGTGGGAATGGCGACAACAACACTTTGCGGTCTGCGACGACGACGAAGATATTCGATCCCTTACACGACGCTTCCCCCGGAGACGAAGCCCATAACCTTGAGGGCGCGATCTCGGTCCAAGCCCGTCGTGGCTGACACAGCGAATCCACCGGCACCCTCCACTACTACCAACACCAACACCACCACTACTACTACCACCACCACCAACCCCCAACCTTGGAACGAACGTCATTCAGCCACAAAATTAAAGGGCGACAGGGAAGAAGGAGAATCATCGAGCGAGGCTTCTTCTCACTTGCGCCCACGCAAACCAGCAAATTTCGAATGGGCGCGCGAAGATCAATTGTCTGTCATTCTCGAGATCCTCAGCGACAAAGGAACTCCGAACTGGGAAAAGTCCGAAGCGGCTGCGTTTAATTGGGATCAGATACCCAAGCTGTCTCCTCCACTTCCACCACCGTCGCCCGCAGGAAAAGGAAAGAGAACCAGGTGGATCGACCACGAATATCCAGGACTTCGAACACCGGAATCTGGGTACCATTCCAACATGTCGTTGAGGGGGCGGGAGAGTCCCGTTACTCCCAGGTTAATTGAGCCGCCGCCGACAGATGTAAGTGATGCGCCGCATTCTACCTCGTTTTTTACCTCGTAGATGCTGATGCGCTTCCCATAGCTAGAATCAATATCTCGCATCGACTCTTCCTTAATATTCGAGCACTTCACCGCGGCAGACGCCTGGGAGCTAGGCTCTGCGCTTCGCAATCGTCTGCTCCCAATTCCCACGCCTGTGGTCATCAACATTTCGCTCGTGAACCAGAACCAGATCATGTTCCACACCTGCACCCATTCCGGCGTCATGCCAGACAACGACAACTGGGTTGCGAGGAAGCGAAAGACGGTGCTGAGATGGGGCGTTAGTACTTGGTATATGCATTGCAAGTTTGGCGGTGACGAGGTAGCTTTCAAGGAGAAATACGGCTTGGGTCCTAATGCGGGTGATTATGCTATTCATGGTGGTGGGATTCCGATTAGGGTTACGGGCGTGGAGGGCGTGGTTGCTGTGGTGGTTGTGAGTGGGTTGAAACAACATGAGGATCATGGGGTGATTGTGGAGGTAATTAAGGAGCTTTATTATTAGGGAGAAGGTATTAGTGCGCGCATTGCGAGGAGTTTGATTCTATCAAGTATGTACTGAAAGGCACTTTGTACTTATATATCGTTCTATTGATTGAGTATAGAGCACTATAACCCCTCACAATACTTCGCTTTTCCTTTGCATAACGTGCAAGTTGTTAAACGCAAATTCTCAAGACGTTTGGCCCATTGAATGTAGATAATTGTGCAGTCCCCTTAGCTGATTGCCAACTTGACTACTAGGGACAGTTGTTTCACAGCGCTTGAGCGGACCACCAAGTCTTGTTAACTTAGAAGCAAGGTCAAATGGCATCGCTAACTTGAGGACTTCCTTCTAGTACGCCTTCCTCACTTGAGCCACTCAGAACGTCGCTGCTTCCTCAACCGCGACGACTTCTCTGAGTATTAATTTACCTGGGATTCCATTACATTCGTCGAATTCCATTCAACTTCTCTACAAGATTATCATCAGAGTGCATCCAACAACCACATCATCAATTAAGTTCGCTTGCAACTACTATATCACCTTGCTCTATCATCTATCCAACCCCCTCTCCATTGTCCAATCTTCAGATATCACAACCATGAAATTCTCCCTCCTCCTCACCACCTCCCTCACCTCCCTATCCTCCGCAATCCCCGGCAAAGGCGACCATGACGGCGACACCATCCGTCCCGGCGAACGCTGCGATTCCAAGAACTACTGGGGCGGCAGCTACCTCGTCTCCCCCGAAGTAAACTTCACGATCTCCGTCATCTCCGTCTCAGACACCCAACTTTTCGGATCCACCACCTATCACCTAACCCTCGAGCGCCCCCCCTCCGATCCAAACGACACCGACTTCATCGTCAACCCCTTTATCTACACCTCCGACCCCCTCGAAACCTCCTATTTCCAACGCGGTCTAAACGGCACCCTAATCACGGCGGGCGTCACATGCGGTCTCGTAGCCGAGGACTGGGAGGGCGGAAAGTCCCAGATGGCATCGTGTCCGGCGCTGAAGACGCTGATGGAGGATAAGCAGGATTGGGCTATTAAAGCGAAGTGTATTGAGAGTGTGGAGACGCTTTTGTTGCTGCCGAAGAAAGATGCCGATGGGAAGTGGTTGGTTGGGAGTGGGAATAATCCGGGGCATGAGAAGAAGGCGAGGATTCATTTTGCGAAGATGGATAAGAAGAAAAATCGTAAGTTTATGTGGTGAGATGGCGTTTGAGGATGCTAATGAGGTGTAGAGTCGGAGGTTTATTTGGTTGTTACGCTGCCGTGACTAGGTGGTGTTGAAAAGGCTTTATCGTTTGACGAAACGGGACGATGGAAGATGCAGACGAGAGGTGCTGGATATGCAATTCTTTGCAGTCTTCTCCATGCAGAAAAAGGGTGGTTAGCACACTTATGTTAGATAGACGCTGGGAAAACACTGGTCTGTGTATAGGAAGTTTCCTGGAAAACTCTTGGAAGCTTCCTAAGAATAGAGTGCTTCTAAGCATAGGCTGCTGTATCATCACCGCCAGAATATCACTAGCGTAGACTCGTCATCCACTTATAATAGAAAGCTTCATTTCTGACGCGAACTGGTCTTTTCCAAATGTGGCTTACAAAGAGGTGAGGTGAGACACAGCGAGCGATGACTATATAGATGTGTGTGAGTGTAAATTATATTCAAGGTGAGACGGGCCCCATATAAGTGTTAATCAATTCTCGGTTCGTGAGTGATATCGAGATGTAGTATATTAGTAAGTGAGGTTACGTTGGAGGTATGTACCTCTTTAGGTTGTGGTTTTAGTGGGGGTTAGTAAATGTAGAAAGAGATTATATGAATTATATATAGTGTGGAAAATGATTTGATTTGATTTGATTTAGAGACCTGAGCTAAGCTAATCTAGATTACCTGTAGAAATAGGATATTAGCACTAGATCTCGAGGTTGGATGGGAGAGTTGCTAGGGTGGTGTAGCTTTGGTAGGCAGGTATGGCTAGTCGCTCCTGCTACGCTTATAGACTAGCGACGGGGAGGATCACGTATAATAACCTTTTCCCACCTGCAACATCCTCAATGAACTTGGTTCTTCAAATTTGGTTTCCTATTCTCGTATCAGCGACCAAAAATCACAAACAGACTAGGCATATATCTCAACGGATTCTATCAATTCTCACTCCCCTGCAATGTTCTCGATCAGGATGTCAGGTGGTTTCATGCACCTCAGCCACACCCAACATGGTTTCTTCAACGACTTTCGATATAGCATAGCATGTGCGTATCCCCTCAAGCTTTTATGTATAAAGGCAAGCTAAGAAGCACAAAACAGCATACACCTCTGCAAGTTGTCGTTCAAATGCAAGATATAAATTGACCTACAGGTTGACACAGCGAGGCGTGCAATATACGCGCAAAACATGCGTCTTCTGAACGTCAACACCAGAAAGCTCTCCGAGTTCCACGGCAATCAAATACCGCCCTATGCAATCCTCTCTCATTGCTGGGGATCCTCAGAGGTCAGCTATCAAGAGCTCTTAGCCACCGAACCTTTACTTTCCCGCTCGAAGCCTGCGTACCTCTCGAAAGAAGGCTACCTCAAGATCAATTCTGCCTGTCTTCAAGCAGCGCGAGATGCTCTGGAGTGGGTATGGGTCGACACGTGCTGCATCGACAAGAGCAGCAGCGCGGAACTCAGCGAGGCAATCAATTCTATGTATAAATGGTACCATGGCTCCGTGATATGTTACGCGCATCTGGAAGATGTGGAAGGGCTTGAGATATCTGATGAGGGGAGTCGAACAGCCACGGCGGGTGCGTTGAGCAGACTTTGGCGGAGTCGATGGTTTACGAGGGGTTGGACTTTACAGGAATTAATCGCGCCGGCAAGGGTATCGTTCTACGACAAAGACTGGAGGTATATGGGCAACAAATTAAGTTCTGCGAGGCTGCTCGCAAAGGTGACACGTATTCCGACGGATGTTATTATGACTCCGAATGCGTTGCGGTTCGCGAGCGTAGCGAACAAGATGTCTTGGGCGGCGAGGAGGGAGACAACCCGGGTTGAAGATCTGGCGTACTCTCTACTTGGGATCTTCAATGTCAACATGCCTCTGCTCTACGGAGAAGGTAAAAAAGCGTTTATGCGCTTACAAGAAGAGATTTTGAAAGAATCCGATGACCAGACCATCTTCGCGTGGGACTTTCAGGGCGGGGAGAGTTCAGCAGAACGCTTCCAATTTCGAGGAGTGCTCGCTGATAGTCCTGCTCGATTTGCAGCGAGTGCAGAGTTCATTCCCCACACGAAAGAAACTGGGAAAGACCCCCCAGAGCCGTATTCTATGACGAACAAAGGTCTCAGGATCGAGCTAAATCGTCTATATTCCGAATCCTTGGGATGTATGGTTGCAGAGCTCGCATGCTCTTCTGCTAATATTATAATTCCACACCACGTCGTGGTTCCCATACAAGAGTTCTCAGAGTCTCTTTCGGACGTCTACATGCGCGGATCCACACGCTACCTCCAAAAGGATCCGTCTCGAAGTTCGCCCACACATAGATTCAACGCTTCTGAGAGATCTGCAATTTACATCCTGAAGAACTACCCTTTGCGAAACACGGGGGCCGGCTACGTGACTTTCATGATTCGTTCCGATTCCATGCATGCGAATGGCTACGATGTCGGTAGGGTCTACCCGAATTGGTGTTCTTGGGATGCGAAATACCGGACGCTTCAGATTCCGTACGAGGCGCTGTTGAGAGAAAACAACCGAGCGACCGTGGAATTCGTGAATGGTTTGCAACATCACAGGGTTTTCGTTTCTGTAGCCCTCGAAGACCTGGGGACTGACGCTTACGTAAATATTCTCTCTGATGCTCAAGAACTGCAAGGAAGTCAAGCGTTGGAAGGAGCACTTACTAAAGAGAAGATCCCGTGTCAGCAGCAAACTTACGAGAAGACAGTCCCTACCGGCTACGGCACAAACGTGAACATGAAGAGCAGCATGGTAGGTCAAACATTCAGTGCTAAAGTAGTCAAAGACGAGATTCTGAACCAAGAAATCTTTGTCATCGATATTGGATGCTCGAGTACGGGAGCTTTGCTTTTCGATCCGTCTGGGGTGCCCTACGGAGGTTTCGGGTCCGTTTATACAGCACGTGCCGTTTTATAGGGAGGAATGGTTCACGGGTCCTCGGAGGCCCTCTACTAATGCCAAAGACTATGTCTGATCAGCTGTTAGAATATTGGGATCATCAGCAACTCCATATCTTATATAAAACGTGTATGAATGTGTAGAGTCTTACTCTTTGGCCAGGGGGTAGCTCGGTTACCGAAGCGAGATCATCTACTGCGAGAAGTCCTTATAAAGAACCTCGGAACTCTTTGTACCGTCTTTACACACATCCTCAATTGGCGCGAAAGTAATCTTGATCCGGTCATGTCTATTCTGCGAAAGGGGTACGCAATACGATCAAGTGTTACTCACAAGCTATATTCAATCATTCGTATGTCATAAACATCATACGAATACTCGATTCAAGGACGACTATGATCAGAGAGATGCTGTGCCGCCGATAAGGAAATACAACTCTGCAGACAAGAGGGGCATGGTGGGTAGGTCTAGGAAAGAGAGAAATTGATTGCTAACTCGGGGTTTGCTTGTTGATGATGGAGCTGGTTCGCTGGCTGAGAATGTGGAGGCGCGATACCAAGTTAGATTCAAATGCGTAGCTGGTTGAATATATAGCTCCTACCTTGGAGTTGGAATTGAAGCTGTGGGTTACCAGGCTGGTGTTTGGGTAGGAATGGAATATGAATATTTCCTATGCATCTGTGGCTACAAATTGGCTATATGTGTGAGCGGGCTTCTCGACTCCACATTTGGGCGCGCGTAATCTTCGCGGTGGGAACTATTCGCTGCCTGTAGTAATTGCATGACAAAAAACCAATTTGACCTCTGGGAGTGCTTCCCGTGGGGCTACTTTGTAGATGTTCCTGATTTTAATGTCGAGCAGAAGAACGGGCACTGGCGACGGGCAGTGTTAGGCATCTGAAACGCTTTCGACTGGAGTGCCAAGACTCCAATTGCAGGTGTTTCTTTCTAGGCCAATTCTGTATGGAATTAAAACCTTCTAGACCATATAGCTGGGGTGCTATAGGTTCTATAGATACTTGAGTATATATATTCACCTAATAGATTGATGTTTTCGGATGAAGGCCTTAGAAGAGCTCAAGCCGGACGGAGATGGCTCTCGGCGTGTGATATAATACTAGAGGGTCATTGGGATTTTATGGGATTATATATGGCCTGACACTGGCAACGGGCGAGTACTATCTTACCAATCCTCGAATTGGAAGGAGGAAGCTTGTCTGCTAGAATGGCGCGCTTCCGAATGTCCCGTTTCCGTCATGTTTCTTTCCACGCTTGCGTTTGTAGTAAAACGACGTATTGATAGCACACTTATGCATATCATCCCTCCCATAACACTGTCTCAGGCACTTGGACGCAATCCTCGCAGTCTCAACACACTCTCCTAGCCTTTATGAATTTTCACATTTCCCTAGAGCCCGTCTGTCGCATAAACATATGTACACTACCCTCCTCCCTCAGTAGCCAAACTTATGGCATACCGCTCTTCACCAGACCTGTGACAACCTCCTCAATTTCCTTATCCGTACGACCGGCCAGGTGTTGCCACTTTTCTTGTCCGAATTCTATAGATGTTTATGATTAGCTTCCTTGCGAACTTGCCATGAGCTATGCGCTGCGAATTGACGAGGGCGGTGTTGGGAGGTGCGGTATTGGACTGGACTTACCGTATCGTGCGTATACTATCGCTGATGTACCGGCTGCTTCGCGGAGCATGATTGGGGTGTTGGGGTTGTTCTTTTTCATTGTTGGGTATGCTCGGGCTAGGAATTCTCTATGTGGTGGGAGTTGTTAGCTTTATTCTTAGTAGATCCAGACGCCATGCCTTGACAGAACAAGGCCGTATGGATTATGAAAGCGCGGTATATGGGGTCACAAACCTTGTACCAGCACTCTGCTGACCAGTCTGGCAAAACAGAAATCGCACCTCCTTTAACGTCTGCGAGAAGGCGTATTTGGCGGACATCGTACCCGAAACAACTTGTAGCTCTCCGTATCCTGGTGACCCTTCGATATATGAGGTGCGTGTATTGGTAGCGGGTATGGCGGTTGATCAATGGCAGTTGCGCCTCGAAACTCACAATTGGCAAGCGGGATTCAAGAGGTGAGGTTGAAGCTCCATGCATAAAGGCCCCCGCTAGCGTCTGTGCACGGATTATGAAATTTATGTATGGATCAGTGGTTCGTCGGGGATACGCGATAGCGGCGTCCAATATTTCCCGAAGCTTGCTTCAACTGTTGAATTTCGAAGCACGACCACCATCTCACGGTCAATTGAGCCTCACCATCACTTCACCACTCCTGCGAGCCTCTCTATTTGACTTGCCCTAGCTATCTTCTAAGATTGTAAGGAAGAAGCTTGATCATGCCGTCGACATCTACACTCCTCCGCGCCGCCCGCCCAGCGTTCCGCGCCAATACCTTCTATGCTTCGCAAGCTACGCGCGCTTTCAGACCGAGATTCCAGGGACAGAGCAAGAGATGGCAGAGTACGGCTGGTGCGGCGCCCGACCAAGCGGCGCAGAGTTGGTTTAAAAAGATGTGGGATAGTCCTATTGGAATCAAGACGGTGCATTTCTGGTGAGTGGGAGCTTTAGTTCTTGTTTAGAGTAAAGAATTAGCGACGGAATTGAGATAGGGATCGCGCGAGAGCTCAGAATTGCGAGGGAGAGTTGGTGGGACAATAGAGCTATCTGGGATTGCAGAGGCACCGTAGCTGCCGAGACGCCATTGTTATATGGGAAAGAACTATGCTAATTTTTGTGACTAGGGCTCCTGTGATGAAGGTAAATAAAGCCCACTACCCTAACTTGTAAATCGGCACGCGCATGGGATATAGTCCTTCAAGTTTCTATCGTCAATCTCGCGGGTCAAAAGCTATAATAGAAACCTCGAATCTAAGTGTTGACAAATTTCCTAGTGGTGTCTCGTCCTGGCTGGCGTCTCCGATTTCTACCGTCCTGCCGACAAACTCTCCCTCACTCAAAATGCAGCCCTCACAGCCACCGGCGCTATTTGGACCAGGTGGTGTCTAATCATCAAGCCAAGGAATATTCTGTGAGTCACCCATATAAGTATTTGTCAAAGCATACCTCTAGTCGCTTTGGTCCCGCCTGGTTCACTATCAGTATGATAACAAACTAATGCGCGTGTTACAGTCTCGCAACTGTCAACTTCTTCCTCGGTGTCGTTGGTGTTGTCCAAGTTTCCCGTATCATGATGTACCGATCTTCAGTCAAGAACGAAACGCCAAAGGAACAACTCGAGTCAGCGAAGGACAGTATCGTGGAGAGCGCAGAGGGCGTCAAAGCCGATGTTGTGGCTGCGGCCAAGAAGGCCTGAGTTACTCGCTTGCAGTGACTAAAGCAGGTTCTATTTGAGAATGGGGAGGTATAGAGGGGCTCACGACGGAACTGTCATCGAGAGACGCGAGGGGACTTCGCACTTAAATGTGCAAATCTATTTCGAAGCCGGCTTTTGATAGCTTGTGTTTCTTGGAATGAATGCGTGGGGCTTGAGATACAAGCGATGGTGTACACTACTATCAATTTGATTTCCATATCAGTGCGAGTGCACAGTGTCGATTTGAATAAGCCAGCATTTTGAGGTACTTCTGATGTCTAATGTTAGCCACATCTATCCGTTCGTTTCCCTCCACCTAGTCTGCTTATCCACTTGCGCTTCCTTCTTTTTAGTACTGATCTATGATATCCAAATCCACTTGTCTGTTGTCGTTATCTGTATTCCATCCTGCAGATCAGCGAAGGTTTCGGACCTCCATTCTGCTACATCACCGACTTTAGGGAAAGTTTCGGCAAGACATAGAGGTATAATCCAGTTGTCCATCAGTTTGCTAATCCACTTTGGAGTTGAAAATGCTTCCGACCTCATGGATTTTGGCCGTTGAACCACACATGACTGCCGGGACCGGAACCCTGCAGCTGACGTTGACCGTTCAATTCGTTTATTTTATCTCAAATCTGCATCTAGTCAAGTGATAGACATAATTCAAAGGGTGCCGACATTCTATGTTTTTATCACTGCGTTCCGACTGCCTTGATCCATCTCTGTACCTTATCGCACCCTATTTAGCGGTATCTTGTAGCCGATGCGTCAAAAGCGGTCACCAAGACCTCTCTGTATTCGAAAGGCTCAGGAATAAACAATATCATCGTCAGAAGCTTTATACGAATTTTGATCGGCATAGTTCTGTCGGAAACCTATTCCATGATTCTCAAGCAGGAACGACCCGCTTGAGGTTGCAAATATCCTCATCGTCTTCGGCTGAATCACGGGTCGTCAATGATAAGAGACGGAGAAGCAGAGAGAATAAACTATGAATTGAGCTGTTACAGCTCGAGAACTGTCATGTGTGACGTACGGAGAGAAAGCCGAGGCGACAAGACGACGGGTCTCTTGATTTTGGTTCTGAAGTTGGATATAAGAGAGCACGTCTCCTGCTGTCTACGACTCTACAACCAACGTCAAGAGTTCTTCAAGACACCAAGATGTATTCTCCTTCGACTCTAATAGCTGTCGCGGCATTGACCGCTACTGCTTTAGCAGTAACACAGTCCCCAGATGCCCTAATTCTCAAACCCTATGGACATTTTCCACCTGTCTACCCAACACGTGGGTCCTCCAAACCATCTTTATTCTGTCCCTTCTGATTGACCCTTCTACTCTAGCAAATACCACTGGCCTTGGTGGCTGGGAGGAAGCTCTGGTCAAAGCAAAAGCGTTCACCGCCCTACTGACGCTCGAGGAGAAGGCTAGTATGGTCACGGGTACGAATGGACCTTGTGTTGGTAATACTGCTCCGATCCCACGGATCGGTTTCAATAGATTATGCCTACAGGATAGACCATTAGGTATCAGAGCTGTAGATTATTCCAGTGTATTTCCCGCTGGAGTAACAGTGGCTGCGTCATGGGATTGAAGATTGATGCATGAGCGCGGTGTGCTTATGGGCGATGAGGTAATTTATACGTGAGATACGTTCTTGTACATTTGGTCGGGAGACTGATCGTACATGTTACAACTAGTTCAAAGCTAAAGGATCTCATGTCGCGCTTGGGTGGGTTAACTCCGCTTCCAAACACGACACCAAAGTACTGACAAGGTGGTGTCTCTAGTCCTGTAGGTGGCCTAATAGGTCGCAACCCTCTTAGTGGAAGAAATTGGGAAGGGTTCGCCTACGATCCCTATCTCACCGGAGTAGCTATGGAGCAAACTATCACCGGGATTCAGAGCCCTGGCGTCCAAGCTTGTGCAAAGCACATTATCGGATACGAACGAGAGACTCAACAAGTAGCCACTTACACAGTAGAATTCGGGACTGATGTGGTCACAGCCCCTTACTCGTCTAACATGGATGACAGGACAGCCCATGAAATTTACTTGTGGCCATTCGATAATGCTGTGAGAGCTGGTGTAGCGAGTGTTATGTGCTCCTACAATCGTGTCAACAGATCTCAGGCTTGCCAAAATTCGAAAGAGTTGAACGGCCTTCTGAAAGAAGAGCTTGGTTTTCAAGGCTATGTCATGTCGGATTGGGGAGCGGTGTATTCTGGAGTGGCTTCGCTTGAGGCTGGTCTGGATATGGCCCAGCTTGGTGGAATAGGTCTGTTCGGATCATACAACGACCCATTGTCATATTTTGGTGATAATGTTACCGATGCGGTTGACAATGGAACTGTCCTGATGTCTCGTCTTGACGATATGGTTGACCGTATCATGACGTCCTACTACTATCTCGGGCAAGATAAGGATTTTCCAACTGTTGATCCATCGAGCGGCTACATCTACCAATACGCAGGAGCACCCAGCACTTGGGCCAAAGGCTGGATCCTGAACGGTACCATTGATCGAGATGTCCGAGGAGATCATGACAAGCATATTCGGGAGGTCGGTGTCGCTGGATCAGTTCTACTGAAAAACACAAACAGTGCACTTCCACTGAAGGGACCAAAGACTATTAGTATCTTTGGGAATGCTGCAGGTGATAGCACTCAAGGTGCCCTTAATGAAGTATCATGGGAGTTCGGTGCTTTATGTGTCGGTGGCGGATCTGGCACCGGAAAATACACATACCTGGTCACACCTTTGGACGCATTGAAGCTGAAAACTCCAAAAGCATTCATGTAGATGGTATTGAACAACACTCTGGCAGCAGATACCGACCTATCGACTCTACTCGTTCCATTCATTGTGCCCGAGGTGTGCCTCGTTTTCCTAACGGCATACGCATTGGAGGGCATAGACCGTGACGACCTCCGACTCGATTACAACGGCTCCGCAGTGGTAGAAAACGTTGCATCATTCTGTAATAATACTATCGTTGTCACTCACGCAATGGGCCTAACCATCCTTCCATTCGCCGACCACCCCAATGTAACCGTTATTCTCCTCGGACACTATCCCGGCCAAGAACTTGGAAACTTGCTTATCGACATTCTCTACGGCGAGGTGAACCCTTCAGGGAAACTACCTTACACAATCGCCTGCAACGAAAGCGACTATCTCTTACTCTGTAATACTGTCCTTTTCTCAAGCGTAAACAAGCTTCGACTAAAAGAAGTGTGTGTGGTCCTATTATGGGCACTATTGTGGGCACTATCATGGGTCTATAGCCAACTATAGCATGTCTATATATATACTTCACCGTGCACCAACTTGGTACCAAGGGTTCTAAGAGGTCAAAGCAGAAAAGGACAGTATTACAGAGTAAGAGATAGCTGCCAACCCACTACAGCTGTTGACTCGGACGATGAGTACGCATGGCAAGCGTGGTACGACGAGAAACTCGAGATCTATTACCGCTACTTTAACGCACAGAATATTTCTGTCCAATACGACTTCGGCTTTGGGCTGTCGTATACTACCTTTCCGCTCTCAAATTTGACACTGTCCCAAACTTCGCTTGATACACGTATCACACCAACGCCAAAATCTCAGCCTACTGCTCCAGGTGGCAATCCGGCACTTTAGGATGTTTTGTATACCGCCACTTTCTCTCTTACTAATACCGGCGCCATCGCTGGTGCTCAGGTTCCACAGCTTTATATTACTATGCCTGAAAGTACTCCTACCGGAACACCGCCGCGTCAGTTGAGGGGCTTTGAAAAGGTCTACTTGGAGCCTGGGGAGGTGGTGGAGGTGGAGCTGGGGTTGATGAGGAGGCATTTGAGCTTTTGGAATGTGGTTAGTCAGGAGTGGGGAATTTGGGGTTGGGGTTGGGGTTGGGTTTAGTAGTCGGGATATTCAAGTGGAGGCTGTGATGACTGCTGTTTAAAAGGTTTGGGAATGAGTTAGTAAGGAACAGTAATACCAGTGGTGTGTGGATATCAGTCATATTGGACCACAATGGTCTGAAAATATCTCTTACTCTGTAATACTAGGGCCTTTTTGCACCCCTTGAAAGTAAACTCCAAGGGGGCCATTTTTCCGCCCACAAATTACCCTATATAGTAAGATTTTCAAAGTTACAGC